>JAJOOR010009669.1:0-30243 GCA_036250505.1 Solanum acaule
ATTTTAAAAGTAGAATATATAACTCCTTAATAACTCACCCCAGATTCATATTAGGTAGTGATGGATACACGCCCGCCACGTAATATATATTTTTTAATGTATAAAAATCAATTATTTTGTTTTCTTTGACATGGCAGCAGCCACAGGCCGGAGTCTTCTCCCATGGACCAAACTTTTTTATCAATTTTCATCTTAATTTCTCTCGATTCAACCTTTGAAAATTCCCAAAGTTTTTCAATAATCACCTAATTACTCTTCAAAATCTCCATTTCTACACCATTTCCTATTTTTTTTCTCTCCATATTGATGTAATTTCACTCAAAATCATTAACAATTCAATGCTCCAAAAAGTCTGTCAATTTTGGGGATTAAATTCTTAGATGCAGTTAGCTTAGTTTAGTTCAGTAGAAATCCTTAAAATAAAGATTTTGTAAGATTTTTGTACTATTCGATATTTATTGTAGATTTGATAGTCAAAGCTTTATCAGATCTGAAAAAGGAAGGTAGATGCAATACCTAACTATTTAAATTTTTTGTTAATGCTTGAATTTGCATCTCCTACTTTAAAATTCTTGAAGCTACAAAGTAAGTGGCAATGGTGGTTTAAGTGGTGGTTCACAACGAAATTGATGGTTGATGGGTCTGTTCTCACATAGTGGAGTAACAATAAATATTTTCGGTGAGTTTTTAATTGAGCTAATGTGAAACGTATGTGATTTGAAGGTAAGATGGGTCTTAATGATGGAAGGCCAATGAAGACGGAGACTTGGTGGTGGATGAGTGAAGTTCACATGGTGTCGTCACCGCTGTAGCCCATGTTGTTTTTGGTGTTTCTTCGTTAAAGAGAAATAAGAAAAGGAATGCTAAAAGTAAAAAATTAAATATAAGGAAACATCAAAAGTAGAAAATTAATAATGAAATAAAAGAAACACTTATAAAGTTAAAGTTTTATTATTATTTTTTTGCTCTCACTGTCTCAAAGAGAGTGAACTACACATTTCTTGCCACCTCATCACATAGGGAGCAAATAACTCCATTTTAAAATAGTATAATGGGTTAATAGGACCACCATAAAGTATGAGTGTAGTTGAAAATCTGGTTATAGATTGAGGGGGCTTTTGACCATTTTTTCTTTTAAAATTCAAAAAATAAAATGCATCATCAAGACTAATTCAGTGGAGTGTGATATTTCACTATAAAAATAATTTACTATTCAAAAAAGCTTATACAAATTCTAGATCATATACTAACATAATGGACTTCAACATAGTATATGTGTAAAAATGCGTAATTATTGCAACCAAAATTAGTTAATACATTTTATTTAATTATTAATATATATTGAAAAATAAATTAAAAATATGTAATTCTATTTTTTCTTACAAGTTTTAGTCAATTGCTTAAACAATACCCATGTTCTTATGCAATATAATATATTTTTTTGTTGCTTTGTTGTCTCTAAAAATATGCAGCAAACATATTTTTTTTTCTTTAAAAAAAGAGTCATGATTGTATTGTCACTGTCAAAGAGGATACATAAGAAGGAGGAGGACTAGGTCTTACCTTTCTTCAATAGGCAAACATATTAGTTACTTATAAAAATATCTTATAAGGTGCAACTACGAAAAAATATTTAAAGATATCTTTATTTAAAAATTTCAACAATGCACCAAATAGGGATTATAAGGGGTATTGATTGCCGCTGTTTGTAGTTGATAATCAAAACCAAAACCCCCCATTTGACATTCGTGTCAACCCCTGATTTAAATGATGTTTTTATTTGATAACTTTTTTTCCTATGACTGATTTGAACACGTTCATACTTTCCAATTGACTCTCAAACACGTATCACTCCAGGTGGGATTCGACCCCAACTCATTTAGTTGGGTTATATACTGATTAACGATCATTAATGCTTAGAACTGGATGAAGTGTCTTTGATAATGTTATTAATCACACATACAGGTAACCAGGATCATCATCCAGCGCATCGTTGATTCTAGTTGAGCTCCAGAGTTGTTAGTGAGCCTCCTTGCTTTCGGAGGATCCCTTTTATTGCCTTCAGTATGTTTAGTTCATTAGGATGTCGTGGTTATTGTCCCGACATCCATTTCAGTTGTTTAGAGGCTTCATAGACAGTTAGTGATGTTAGTTCTTAAGTCTTTCTATTTTGTGTTTTGATGGTTGAGACTTAAGTTGCCACTTTGGCCGGTGAATTTTTTAATACATTCTAAGTTTATTATTGAGAAGTTAAGTTTACGTTTAAAGTATTTATAAAATGAGTAAGTCTTCCACTTAGTAAGTAAGCCAGCCCAAGGGTTCGGTTGGGGCCAGCAATGGTTCTCGAGTGCCAGTTCCACCTGGGGTGTAGGCTCGGGGTGTGACAAACTTAGTATCAGAGCACAGAGTTCAGGAGTCCTAGGGAGTCTATGAAACCGTGTTTGTAGATTCCTAGTTATCGGTGTGAAGCACGCCATATCTATAATAAGGAGGCTGCAACACTTAGGAATGTTCTCACTTCTTTCATACTCATTTCGTGCGATAGATTTTATCTCAAAAAAGTTTCTCTCTAACTTGTGCTTGCGCGTGTATTTCAGATCATGCCTCCACAAAGAGTTGTTTGAGGTCGTCCGGCTAGAAGGAATGTGAAACCACAGGAACAAGGGGTACCTAATGCACCAGAAATGCAACCCCAAAGAGAGGTCACCAATGCTGAGTTTCGTGAGGCTATCCGGATGTTGATCCAAAGTTGTGACCAATCAAGTTAGGAAACAGAGAGGGAATCGACAGGAAGTGGCTGACACTTCAAGGATCCGAGAGTTCTTAAGGATGAATCCACCAAGCTACACAAATTCAAGCATTACTGAGGATCCAAAGAATTTTATTGAAAAGCTTCAGAAGGTTTTTGATATCATGCATGTTGCTGCTACTGAGAGGGTGGAACTACCTGCATACCAAATGAAGGGTGTCGCTAGGATATGGTTCGACCATCAGAAGAAGAACCGAGTTGAGGGAGCACCACCTTTGAGTTGGGCCTGTTTTGAGAAGGCCTTCTTGGGGCATTTCTTTCCTCGAGAACTGAGAGAGACTAAGGTACGAGAGTTCCTCACTCTTAAGAAGTATTATTTTAGCGTTCATGAATATATTTTGAAGTTCACACAACTTTCCCATTATTCTCCAGAGAGGGTTGCTGACATGAGGAGCAGGATGAGTTTATTCGTTGCTGGGTTGTCTCGCCTATCAAGGAAGGAAGGCAAGGCATCTATGTTGATAGGGGATATGTACATAGCAAGGCTAATGATCCATGTGCAACAAGTTGAGGAGGACAAGCTGAGGGATAGAGAAGTGTTTAAGAATAAGAGGGCTAAGACATCAGGGTATGAGTCCGGGCAACAAAAGAGTAATACGAACCGATCTTCCTTCCAACAGATACAAAAGGGGCCTGCTCCATCATCTGCTAGTGCACCTACACCAAAGAACAAAAATGAGTACAATAGTCAGAATTTCAGAGCTAAACCTGCCTATTCTAAGGGTAGTATGGCACAAGGGGGTAGTAAGCCTCCTGCATGTGCTAAGTGTGTTAGGAACCACTCAGGGATGTGTCATGATGGCTCAACTGGTTGCTTCAAGTGTGGCCAAAATGGTCATTTTATGCAAGAGTGTCCAAAGAACAAGCGGGGTAATGGTAATGGAGGCAATAGAGCCCAGTCTTCTTCAGTTGCTCCACCAGACATAGTTGCATCTAGAGGAGCTACTTAAGGGGCAGGTGGAGGAGGAAACCATTTTTATGCTATCACTAGTCTCCAAGAGCAAGAGGATTCGACATATGTTGTCACTGGTATGTGATGAGTCCGAAGTTTGTACTCATTTAGGGATTTATTTACAATGACTTAGTTTCCTCAAATGCTTTTTTTTTGCAAATAACTGATGCAAAACCCTTGATTTTTAGGTACATGGATTAAGGAACAAAGCTAGGGCAAAAATGGGAAATAGAGACAACACAAGCGAAGAAGAGAAAGGAAAAATAAGCTTGATGATGGCCGATGCCACTCGGCGACTTGCCAAGTTGACACTCTACCGCATAAAGTTACAAAATGCTGAGGTTAAATCAGGGGTAACTTTGGCGAGCAGTAGTTCCATTCGGCATGTCGTCGATCGCTTCGGTGTTGGATGACTAGGTCGCCAAAAGTGTTGATGGAGATCCAAACAAGTGTTGATGGGTGAGATGAAAGGAGAAAGGCGACTCGCGGAACCACTCGGCGATCCCGATCTAGATCGCCTAAAATTTCACTGGTTGGACTAAGAAGAAGTGAAAAATAAATGCGAGAGGAAAGAAAATTAGCGAGTCACCGAACTGTCGGCGAAGCCTGACTTACCTCGCCGATTGGTCCAAAACAGTCACACATCAGACTTGCATAAATTGATTTTTGCTAGAGAGAGAAAGCATTTTCAGAAACGTGAGGAACAAAAGAGAGAGAAAGAACACTACTAGAGGCGGTTTCCTAGTGATTTTAGGGGAGATTTACTTTGAGGTTTTGTAATAGAGTAGATTTTTAGTTAACGTTAACTTTGAATTTTTGTCTTTACCCAGCTATGGAAAACATGGCAGATGTTAATTTTCCTCTTGTTGCTATGATTGGCTAAAACCCTCTCCCTAGGGTTTTGACTATGCAACCAATTGTTGAGTTTTACTAAGTGGGTGTCATTGATTTGCTAATAATAGTGTTAATTTGAAGTGGGTATGAATTGTTGCTGCGTTTTGAGGTCGTCTTGCATGATTAGTGTAACAAGTTCAGTGTTTTGTGCTTGCTCGAGAGAGAAGTGCAGAGTCAAAGTAAAAAGTTTAGCACCCTTAGTAGTGGATCACCATGATTTCATCTTGAGAAAGTGAAACATGGAATCTATCCTTTGTATCTAGCTTGAGAAAGTGGATTTGATGAGGACGAGGGCTGGGCATCTTCCGTCTAGTGTTGAAGTTCGAGAAAATTCAACAAAGATAAGGTAATTGTTCGAGAGAAAATTGCTTTACATATAGTACGACCTACCCACGACAATTTATTCCATTGTGAGCATCAATGTTCATCCACTAAGTTGAATTCAATAATTGGTTAGTCAATTCCCCAAGTGTTACCTCACTATTTGATCGTTTCGTGTTAAGTGTTGAATTGGATTGATAATTATAACCTGAAATTTAAAGCTTAAACCATAAAGGTGCAGTAAGTGTTTAGTTGAAGAGATTTTTGTCATACTTCTATAATTGAATTCAAAGGAAAAGCTACTATATGTGGGATCGACCCCAACTCATTTAGTTGGGTTATATACTGACTAGCGATTGTTGACACTTAGAATTGGATGAAGTGTCTTTGAAACGTTAATTAGTATGATCCAAGTCTTTAACTTAAATGTTTATGCTTTGCTAGATCCTGGAGCGAGTTTATCCTTTGTAACTCCTTGTGTTGCGATGAATTTTGATATTCTTCCTGAAAAACTTAATGAGCCCTTCAGTGTTTCTACACCTATTGGTGAGTCTGTTCTAGCAGAGAGAGTCTATCATGATTGTACCGTCTTCGTCAATCATAAGAGCAGCATGGCTGATTTAGTTGAGTTAGACATGGTAGATTTTAATGTTATTCTTGGTATGGACTGGCTTCATGTATGTTATGCCTCAGTTTATTGTAGAACTCGAGTTGTCAAGTTCCAGTTTCCAAATGAGCCTATCATGGAGTGGAAAAGTAGTTCAGCAGTGCCTAAGAGTCGTTTTATTTCGTGCCTTAAGGCAAGAAAGTTAGTTTCCAAGGGGTGTGTCTATCACTTAGTACGAGTTAATGACTCTAGTGTTGAGATACATCCTATTCAGTCAATTTCAGTAGTAAAAGAGTTTCCAGAAGTCTTTCTAGATGATCTTCCTGGAGTCCCTCCTGAGAGAGAAATAGACTTCGGTATAGACTTTTTTCCAGATACTGGTCCAATATCTATTCCGCCATATAGGATGGCCCCAGCAGAGTTAAAAGAGTGAAAAGAACAGTTAAAAGATCTCCTAGAAAAAGGTTTTATTCGACCAAGTATCTCACCTTGGGGGGCTCCGGTTTTTTTTGTGAGGAAGAAGGATGTTTCCCTTAGAATGTGTATAGATTACTGTCAGTTGAACAAGGTTACCATCAAGAATAAGTATCCTCTTCCGAGAAGTGATGATATCTTTGATCGACTTCAGGATGCCACTTGTTTCTCTAAGATAGACCTCAGATCTGGCTACCATCAGTTAAGAGTAAAAGAATGTTATATTTCCAAGACAGCTTTCAAGACCCGTTATGGTCATTATGAGTTTCTAGTACTGCCATTCGGTTTAACCAATGCACCTGCGGCATTCATGGACCTTATGAATAGAGTATTCAAGCCTTATTTAGATATGTTTGTTATCGTATTCATTGATGACATACTAATCTATTCGAGGAATGAGAAAGATCATGCTAGTCATCTCAGAATAGTTCTCCAAACTCTAAAGGATAGAGTGTTGTATGCCAAGTTCTCTAAGTGTGAGTTTTGGCTTGACTCTGTGGCATTCTTAGGCCACATTGTGTATGGAAAGAGAATTAGAGTTGACACTCAGAAGATAGAGGTAGTGCAGAATTGGCCTAGACCCACATCTCTAACCGATATTCGGTGTTTCTTGGGGTTGGCTCGCTAGTATAGAAGGTTCGTAAAGGGGTTCTCATCTATTTCGTCCCCTTTGACCAAGTTGACTTAAAAAATAGTGAAGTTTCAATGGTCCGAAGCTTGTGAGAAAAGCTTTCAGGAATTGGAAAAGAGGTTGACTACTGCTCCAGTATTGACCTTACCGGAAGGTATGCAAGGCTTTGTTGTATATTGTGATGCGTTCAGAGTTGGTTTGGATTGTGTGTTAATGCAGAATGGAAAATTTATAGCTTATGCCTTTAGACAGTTGAAAGTTCATGAGAGGAACTCCCCAACCCATGACCTAGAGTTGGTTGTCATAGTATTTGCTTTGAAAATATGGCGGCATTACCTTTATGGTGTTCATGTGGATGTGTTCATCGATCGCAAGAGTCTTCAGTATGTATTTAGTCAGAATGAGCTTAATCTCAGACAGAGGAGGTGGTTAGAGTTACTCAAGGATTATGACATGAGTATTCTATATCATCCAGGTAAGGCTAATGTCGTTGATGATGCCTTGAGCAGGTTTTCTATGGGTGGTACCACCCATTTTGAGGAAGATAAGAAAGAGATAGCAATAGATGTGCATAGACTTGCATGATTAGGAGTTGACTAATGGATTACACAAAAGGAAGAGGAGTGGTGATGAATGGGGCTGAATCATCATTACTGTCAGAACTAAAAGAGAAGCAAGGCCAAGATCCTATTTTGCTTGAATTGAAGGCAAATGTTAATAAGAAAAAAGTAATGGCTTTTGAACAAGGGGGAGATGATGTATTGAGGTATCAAGGTAGGTTTTGTGTACTAAGGGTGGATGAACTCCAAGAGAGGATCATGGAGGAAGCTCATAGCTCCAGATATTCCATCCATCTGGGTTCCACAAAGATGTATCGTGACTTGAGAGAAGTTTATTGGTGGAGTAGTATAAAGAAGGGCATTGCAGCGTTTGTTGATAACTGCCCGAATTGTCAACAAGTTAAGGTAGAGCACCAAAGGCCAGGTGGTATGGCTCAGAATATAGAACTTCCAGAATAGAAGTGGGAGATGATCAATATGGATTTCAATGTTGGGCTGCCACGGTCTCGCGGGCAACACAATTCTATTTGGGTGATTATTGATAGAATGACAAAATCAACCCACTTTTTGACGGTAAAGACTACCCATTCAGCAGAGGACTATGCCAAGTTGTATCTTTAAGAAGTAGTTAGACTTCATGGAGTCCCGGTCTCCATTATTTCAAACAAAGGTGCGCAATTTACTGCACAATTTTGGAAGTCACTCCAAAAAGGCTTGGGTTCAAAGGTGAACTTAAGTACTGTTTTTCATCCTCAGACAGATGGTCAAGAAGAGCACACTATTCAAACCTTAGAGGATATGTTGAGGGCATGTGTGATTGATTTCAAAGGTAATTAGGATGATCACCTACCTCTCATTGAGTTTGATTATAACAATAGTTATCACTCTAGCATCCAGATGGCTCCTTATGAAGCTCTTTATGGGAGAAAATGCAGATCTCCTATTGGATGGTTTGAAGTTAGTGAAGCTGGGTTGAATGGACCAGACTTAGTTCATCAAGCTATAGAGAAGGTGGAAGTTATTAAAGAAAGGTTAAAATAGCACAAAGTCGCCAAAAATCCTATACAGATGTTAAGAGAAGAGACTTAGAGTTCGAAGTACATGATTGGGTTTACTTGAAAGTTTCACCCATGAAGGGTGTTATGAGATTTGGTAAGAAGGGGAAGCTTAGTCCCCGGTATATTGGTCCTTACAGAATATCCAAGAGGATTGGCAATGTAGCTTATGAGTTAGAGCTACCACTAGAGCTAGCAACAGTTCATCCGGTGTTCCACATCTCCATTTTGAAAAAGTGTATAGGCGATCCTTCATTGATCATACCAACTGAAGATATTGAAATCAAGGATAGCTTATCTTATGAGGAGATTCATGTCCAGATTGTAGATCGCCAAGTTCGCAAGTTGAGAATAAAGGAGGTTGCAACAGTCAAAGTTCTATGGAGAAATCATTTTGTTGAGGAAGCTACTTGGGAAGCTGAGGAGGATATGAAGAAGAGATACCCACATCTCTTTGAATCCAGAGAAGTTCCAAATTAAGGTACTAATCCTTTCTTTGGTATTTATTTTTAAGTTGGCATGTTGTATTTGCATTTTTGCTTGTTGGGTGTTTGAACTAAATATTAGATGTTACGCCCTTAGCCTGCTAAGATTGATCTCATTTGAGGATGAATGTTTCCAAGGGGGAGATATTGCAACACCCCGCAACTAGAAAGAGATAGAATTAGAAAGAGTCATTTTGGAAAGAATGAAAAATCTTGAAATTTGACAAAATTAAGTTAAGTATGAGTTTTGGGTGAACTTCAAATGACCATAACTCCTAGCTTAGGATAATTTAGGTGTGCTACCAAGCGTAGGAAATATCTTTGAATTATCTTTCCAACGCCACTGAGTTTACGCGATTCCAAGTTTGTATGAGGGAAATATGTCCATTTGAAGTTGGGTTGTCTAGATAAGGAAAATCAAAACCGGATTTTAGAAGGGCATTATGGTCTTTTCACCACCCAATTAATTAATTTCATTTTTGGTAATTAAGTTGGGGTCTAAACTGATTGGATTCAGTTTTAAGCTTTATCAAAACAAGTTAGGGTTTTGAGAGAATAAGAGGAGAAAAGAGGAGAAGAAGAAAGGAATCGCCAAGTTGTTGAAGAATTGCTTGTGGATTTCGTCAAGGGGTGATCCCTATGAGGTATATGAGATTACATAGCGTTGGGTTAGTTCACCCACTCACCAATCATGATTAATTTCAAAATATTGTTGTTCTTGAAATTAGAGAAATTGAGTTCTTGATGTAATTTTGTTGAAGTTTCTATTGGGTTCTTGATTGTTGAGTTGTTGAGGAGTTATTGATGTAGTTTCATGAGATTAGAGGTTTTTTTTAGTATATTCTTGCATATTTTGGTTATGTATTCGAATCTATGTGTTTGGGGAAATAACCAATCGAAACTAGATGTTTTAGAGTTGAAAAACGACCAAGGAAATTCGTCAAAAACTGGGGAATGGGGGTAGGGCGCCGCGCCTCTCAAAGCACCCCACATCAGAGTCTGAAGTTAGGGCCCTAGGGCGCCGTAACAGCCAGCGTGCCCCAACCCAGACTCTGTAGTTTCAGCTCTGGCGCTCTGCGCCACTCAAAGCGCCAGGGACGCCAGGTTCTCTACCCTTTCCCACTTCTTTCCGTACTAGTTCACTTGAAACAAACCTATGTTTTCAAGTTGATTTCTACACTCTAAGGTACGTCTAACCAAAATGAAATCATCCATAACATGAGATCATGAGCCTTGAATCCATAATTCAATTCAAGGAAAGTTAAGAGTCAAGTGAAGAGAAGTTAAAAGTCAAATCAAGAGAAGTTCATAGAGTTTTCCAAAAGTCTTTTACAAACATTTCTACTTTGTTTTAAGACTTGTGTTTTGATTTGAGTAAAGAGTAAATATTGAATTTCATTTCTTCAAAAGAGTATATCGGGACTAGGTATTCCCAAAGAGTAATTGTTTTCACATTTAAGAAATAAAGGAAACTTTGATTTCCAAAAGAGCCTTTGAGCTAGTTTTTCAGTAAATACCTTTTGAGCTAGTTTTTCAGTAAAGATCCTTTGAGCTAGTTTTTCAATAAAGAGTAAATGCTGTCACAATTAAGCAAGAGAGGAAACTTTGATTTCCAAGAAGAGCCTTTGAGCTAAAGTTTTTAGCAATTATCTCAAACCACAGAAAGAAGTTATATTTTTAAACATAAGAGCTAGTATTATATTTTGGGAGTAATATTGAGCATCGATATGGGGGAGAGTTCAGATAACTCCCAGCCCCCATAAATTATGTAGCCACCATGGATAGATAAGGTTCATAATTTTTAGATGATTCTTTAGTGCTTTTTAGTATAGACTAGTGGATCCACTTAGTAGTCAGGTTCTATACCCTCGGCAAGGTATAGGACGACCCTGGCAGCGTGAGGAAAAACGTTGTATCATCACAATAGCTCTTAAGTGATGGTTGTCAGTTAGAGAAACTCCCACAAAATTATTTTGTATTCGTATATACACAGAAGTATCTTGTATTTTCATATACATCCAGAGTTTTATTGTATATTTGCATACATACAGAGTTACTATTGTATTTCTAAATACACAGAGTTGTTATCCATGTTTTAAAAGCTTTTCTTTATACTGCACTTGTTTATACTGCTTTATATTGAAATGAGTAAAGTTAAGTTGAGTTGAGTTAAGCCCAGGTATGTTCTTTCAATTCCTATCAAGCTTATGTCTTGTTTTAGTATTCCCCACGCATATTTGTACATTCAATGTATTGATGTCATTTGGCCTGCATCTTTTAATAATACAAATATAGGTAACTAGGATCAACATCCAGCCCATTGTTGATTCTTCTTGAGCTCCAGAGTTGTTGGTAAGCCTCCTTGCTTTCGGAGGATCCCTTTTATTGCCTTCAGTATGTTTAGTTCATGAGGATGTCGTGGGTCTTGTCCCGACGTCCATCTCAGTTTTTGAGAGGCTTCATAGACAATTAGTGATGTTAGTTCTTGAGTCTTTCTATTTCCTGTTTTGATGGTTGAGACTTGAGTTTCCACTTTGGCCAGTGAATGTCATTTTAATACATTCTAAGTTTATTATTAAGCAGTTCAGTTTATGTTTAAAGTATTTATATCATGAATAAGTCTTCCGCTGAGTAAGTAAGTCAAGCCAAGGGTTCGCTTGGGGTCAGCAATGGTTCTCGAGTGCCAGTCCTGCCCAGAGTGTAGGCTCGGGGCATGACAACTATGATAGATTTTGGAACAAGAACCACGACAACTTAACAAAAAATGAAATATAGATGTGGAACCCTCTGGAAAGCAAGGAGGCTCACCAAATCTAAATAGAATTCAAATAGTATCAATGAAGCACCTGTTGATGACCTTGAATACCTATACGTTTATCATAACAATATGCAGGTCGAATGATGTCAATACATTGAATACATAAGCATGTAAGGGGAAACGGAAACCAATAGATAACTAAAGTGACAAGGCTATAAGGAATACTCACCTCAACTTAACTCAATGCAAAGCAGCAATGATAGATTCAATACTTAAAACATTAAAAAATAGGAGATAACACTAAATAAATGTATAAAATACAATACTATACTATTTACTCTTATTTGGGAGATTCTCTAACCGACAACCATTACTATGAGCTACGTGATGATACATCATCTCGCCAACGCTGCCAGAATTGTCATATACCTTATAGGGACAAAGAACACCTCAACTAAGTGGATCCACTAAGCTATGCTTAAAAGCAATAAGGAATCGACTAAAATGTATGGTCCTTTACCCATGTTGGCATATATGGTTTATGAGGATTTTGCGTTGTTTGAACTCATCCCCATATCGATGCTCAATACTACTCCCAATAATATATACTCATGCTCAAATGTATAAAACATAACTCTTTCTCAATTTGAGGTAATTACTCAAAAGATCCTCTTAAAAGAGGTTGTACTCTGAAAACATCTCTGAACTCATAACTCATTTAGAAATCGATGTTTCTCTCTTTGAAAATGTAAAAGTGATACATTTGGGAATACTTAGTTCCATTATACTCATTTTTGAAATATGACACACAACTATCCTCATTCTTATACTCATTTACTCAAGGCTTAACTCAAATCTTTAGTTAATTGCAAAAGGATTATCAAATTTGACTCAAAGGGAACTCTTGAACTTTCCTCTTAACTTTACATTAATTTGAAATGTAAATTAAGATATGTGATTAGGATATGTAGGATCTCTCAAGTATTAAAGAAGACTTTTAGAGTGAATATCAAGAAGAGAATGTACCTACGATTCGAGGGAACACATGGAAAGAAGGACAAAGGAATAAGGGACTTGGCGCACTGAGTGGGGTAAGGCGCTAACCCCTAAGCTACTGGTAGAAGGCGTGGTGCACCAGGCTAGACCCCAAACTACAGACCAGTAGTCCAGGAGCCTTAGTGGTGCACCGCCCCACACCCATGCCTAGAAATCCGATTAATTTTCTTGCTCAATTTCAGGCCCTAACTCATATAGAATTGAATGATTTCTTCCAAACACTCTTTGATTCATAAACTCAACACAAAATCAATGAAATCCCACAGAAAATCTATCAAGAAACAACACTTATTCGCAAAATTCTCACCTTAAGAACTCAAAATCTCCATTGTTAAATAATGGAGTTAAAACTCAAGAACTTCTCAAGAATCTCAATACAAACTATTTCAAAAATGATTTCATGGATGAAATTAAATGTAGGGCGTGAGTGTCACATCCCGAGCCTACACCCTGGACGTGGACGGCACTCGAAGACCATTGTTGGCCCCCAAGTAAACCTTTGGCCTGACTTTCTTAACTCAACAGCATAACTTAATGCAATGAAAGGTTATAATACAACCAACTGATAAAATCTGGCCAACAAGGCAACTCAAGTCTCAAAATAGAATATTTACATATACATTGATGAGAGACTCAACACTAACTGATTGACTGTCTATGAAGCCTCTATAATACTGAGATGGATGTTGGGACAGACCCCGCAACATCCTGATAAAACAAAACTAAGAGAACAAAACAACCAAGTCCTCCGGAAAGCAAGAAGGCTCACCATTGACTCTGGAGTGCTCAGCTGGATCAACGGCGTGCTGGATGCTAATCCGGGGTACCTGTGTCTGCATCATAATAAGATGCAGGCCAACTGGCATCAGTACATGGAATGTACGAGTATGCGAGCTGGAAAGCTAAACCACAACTTAAGCTTGAAAGAAGTACAAGAGAACACTTACCTTGGCTCTGTACGACTCATGGATAACAGAACTCAATATATAAAGCAATAAGACACATGCAATATATAAATATCTTGTAAACAGTATAAACAACTTAGTTCGTTAACGATAAAACAATAACAAACTCAACTTTACTTATATAAAAGTAATATAACTTTTGTGTGGGAGGTTCTTTAACCGACAACCACCACTATGAGCCCTAGTGATGATACAATGTTTTACCTCACGTTGCCCAAGGACCATCCTATACCTTGCCGTGATATAGGACCTTACTTTACTTAGTGGATCCACTAGCTTAATCTTACGTGATCATCTAAAAAGAATGATCTGTCAAGTCCCATGTTGGCGCATGGTTCTTATGGAGAGTTGAACTAATATGAACTCGTGTCCCCAATTCGGTGCTCAATACTACTCCCAAAAATACTTTGGCTCATAAGTGTCTTTAAACACATCTTTCTTTAGTTGAGATAATTACTCAAAACTTTAGCCCAAAGGCTCACTTGGAAAACTTGTTTCCTTTCTTACTCAAATGTAAAAACATTTATACACTTCTTTGGAAATACTTAGTTCCCTAATAGCTTTTGAGAAAATGAACTCAACTTTAAACTCTTGACTTAACTTGAAACTTGAGACTCTTTACTTAACTTGAAACTCCATACACTTTACTCAACTTGAAACTTGAACCTTAAAACGAAGTTAAAACGTTTAATAATGACTCTTGAAAAGCTTTAAAGACTTGCTTGGACTTACTTCTTAACTTTGCTTGACTTGACCTTAACTTCTCTTTGACTTGATACTAACTCGCCTTGAATTGGATTATGGATTCAAGGTATATGATCACATGTTTATGGATGATTTCTTGATGTTTAGACATACTTTGGAGTGTTGGAAACAACTATGAAATATAGGTACAATACCAAGGAACATGCATGAGAAAGTGTGAAATGAAAAGGGAAACTTGGTGTCCTTGGCGCTCTGCAAGGCATGGAGCGCCAGCCCTCAGAGCTCAGAAGGGGTGCTGAGGCGCTCTATAAGGCACGGTGCCCCAAGGGGAGAAGTTCAGAACACTTCTTCGGGCGCTCTGCAAGGCGCGACGCGCCACCCCTTTTCCCCGAAAACTCGACTTTTCTCCTTTTTTCCTCCAACTCTAAACCTTCTAAACTTCAAGATTTCCAGCCCCAAACACTTAGAATCATAAACCCCTCAACATACAACATATTTCAACTCAAAAACACAACCGAAAACATGTCCCGAATCAACAAGGGACCTCAACAACACAATCAACAACACAATCAACAACACAACCAATCTTTTCTCAATAATAAAATGAGTTTGGCGTGCGGGGGAAAGAATCAACCCAAAACTATGAACTCACATATCTAGTAGGGGTCACCCCCGACGATATCCACGACGATCTTTTGACAAAACCTTGCTTGTTCTTCTCCTTCTCCTCTTCTTCTCCTGTTCACTCTCAAACCCTTACTCTCACTCTTTAAAAATGGGAAAACTGATCAAAAATCAGTCTAACACACTAATATAACCAAAAGAATTGGTTAGTGAAAAGACCAAAATACCCTTACAAATTTCCAAATGGATTTCCCTGCCAACTGCCCAACTTCCAAAGGGCATAATTCACACATACGAACTTGGAATCGAGTAAACTCGGCGGCGTTGGAAAGATCATTCCTCGAGCTTCGCAAAAATAACTGGAACTACACCTAACTCATCCTGAGCTAGGAGTTATGACTGCTCAAAGTTGGCCAAAAAATCACTTTTTCCCATACTTAACCAAATTTCCAGATTTTTGAAATCCTTTCCAAAAGTGACTATTTCTGATTCTAAGCTTCTTCATAGCTATCTCAAATTGCCGGATGTTACAATATGTCCCCCTTGGGAACATTCATCCGCAAATAAGGTTGCTCTTACTAGGCTAAGGGTGTACATCAACTCAAACACCCAACAAGCAATCATGCAAAACAACAACATGCTCATTATAAGTTAAAGAGCACTAAGAAGGAAATTAGTACCTTAATCTGCATTTCCTCCGGATTCAAAGAGATGTGGATACCTCTTCTTCATGTCCTCTTTGGCTTCCCAAGTAGCTTCCTCAACAAATTGGTTCCTCCAAAGGACCTTGACTGATGCTACATCTTTCATTCTCAACCTACGAACTTGGCGATCTAAAATCTAAACAGGAATCTCCTCATAAGACAAGTTATCCTTGATCCTAATACTTTCAGTTGGCAGGATCAATGAAGGATCGCCTATGCACTTCTTCAACATAGAGATATGAAATACCGGATGGACCGCTGCTAATTCCTGTGGTAACTCCAACTCATAAGCAACATTGTCAATCCTCTTGGCTATGCGGTAAGGTCCAATATACCGGGGACTAAGTTTCCCCTTCTTACCAAACCTCATAACCCCCTTCATGGATGAAACTTTCAAATATACCCAATCATCTACTTCAAACTCTAATGCCCTTCTCCTAACATCAGTGTAGGATTTTTGACAACTCTGCGCTGTTTTCAACCTCTCTTGAATCACTTTCACCTTCTCCATAGCTTGGTGAACTAAATCTGGTCCTATCAACCCTGTTTCACCAACTTCAAACCATCCAATAGGAGACCTGCATCTTCTCCTATAAAGAGCTTCGTAAGGAGTCATTTGGATGCTAGAGTGATAACTGTTGTTATAGGAAAACTCAATGAGAGGTAGGTGATCATCCCAACTCCCTTTGAAATCGATCACACAAGCCCTCAACATATCCTCTAAAGTCTGAATAGTGCGCTCTGCTTGCCCATCAGTCTGAGGATGAAAGGCAGTACTTAAGTTCACCTTTGAACCCAAGCCTTTCTGAAAAGATTTCCAGAACTGTGCAGTAAACTGTGCACCTCTATCTGAAATAATGGAGACTGGGACTCCATTAAGTCTCACTATCTCTTGGATATACAATTTGGCATAATCTTCTGTTGAATGGGTAGTCTTTACCGGTAGAAAATGAGCTGACTTTGTCATTCTGTCGACAATCACCCAAATAGAATCATGCTGCCTGCGAGACCTTGGCAACCCTGTGATGAAATCCATATTGATCATCTCCCACTTCCATTCCTGGAGTTCTATTCTCTGAGCCAAACCAACGGGCCTTTGGTGTTCAACTTTTACTTGCTGGCAATTTGGACACTTAGCAACAAATTCGGCAATACCTTTCTTCATGCCATTCCACCAATAAACTTCTCTCAAGTCATGATACATCTTCGTGGAACCCGGATGAATGGAATATCTGGAGCTATGAGCTTCCTCCAAAATCCTCTCTTGGAGTCCATCTACCATAGGTACACACAATCTACCTTGATACCTCAATACACCATCTCCCCCTTGTTCAAAAGCTAGTACTCTTTGCTTTTGAACATTTGCCTTCAACTCAAGCAAAATGGGATCTTGATGTTGTTTCTCTTTCACTTCTGACATTAATGATGACTCGGCTCCGCTCGTCACTTCTATTCCTCCTCCTGTGGAATCTATAAGTCTAACTCCCAAGCATGTCAGTCTGTACACATCTTTTGCTAACTCTCTCTTTCCTTTTTCAATATGGGCGGTGTTACCCACAGACAACCTGCTTAAAGAATCAGCAACAACATTAGCCTTACCTGGGTGATAAAGAATACTCAGGTCATAATCATTGAGTAATTCTAACCACCTCCTCTGTCTGAGATTAAGCTCTTTCTGAGTAAGCACATATTGAAGGCTCTTGTGATCAGTAAAAATGTCAACATGCACACCATACAAGTAATGACGCCATATCTTCAAAGCGAACACTACAGCAGCTAACTCTAAGTCATGGGTTGGGTAGTTCTTCTCATGAACTTTCAACTGTCTGGAGGCATAAGCTATAACCTTGCCACTCTGCATTAAGACACAACCCAAACCAACTCTGGATGCATCACAATACACCATAAAACCTTGAGTACCTTCTGGTAAGGTCAAAACTGGAGCAGTAATCAACTTCTTTTTCCATTCCTGAAAGCTTTTTTCACAAGCTTCAGACCATTGAAATTTCACTGTCTTCTGAGTCAACCTGGTCAAAGGAGATGCAATAGATGAGAACCCCTCTACAAGCCTTCTATAATAGCCAGCTAATCCCAAGAAACTCCTAATTTCCGTTGGAGATGTGAGTCTAGGCCAATTTTGCACTACCTCAATTTTTCGAGTATCAACTTTAATTCCATCACCGGACACAATGTGGCCTAGGAACGCCACAGACTTAAGCTAAAACTCACACTTAGAGAACTTGGCATACAACTCCTTATCTTTCAAAGTCTGAAGAACTATTCTGAGATGGCTAGCATGATCTTTTTCATTCCTTGAATAGAATAGTATGTCATCAATAAAGACAATAACAAACATGTCTAAATAAGGTTTGAAGACTCTATTCATCAAGTCCATGAAAGCTACCGGTGCATTGGTCAAACCAAAGGACATGACTAACAACTCATAATGACCGTATCTGGTTCTGAAAGTTGTCTTTGGAATATCACATTCCCTTACTCTTAATTGATGATAGCCTGATCTGAGGTCAATTTTCGAAAAACAAGTAGCACCCTGAAGCTGATCGAAAAGATCAACAATGCTCGGAAGAGGGTACTTATTCTTGATGGTAACCTTGTTCAACTGGCGGTAATCTATACACATCCTAAGGGAACCATCTTTCTTTCTCACAAACAAGACCGGAGCACCCTAAGAGGAGACACTCAGTCGAATGAAACCCTTATCTAGGAGATCTTTCAACTGCTCTTTCAACTCTGTTGGTGCCATTCTATAAGGCGGAATAGAGATAGGACGAGTATCTGGAATGAGATCTATGTCGAACTCTATTTCTCTCTCAGGAGGAATTTCGGGTAGATCATCAGGAAAAACTTTTGGAAATTCTCTTACTATAGGAACTGACTGAAAATGAGGTATCTCAACACTAGAGTCATGAACTCGGACTAAGTGATAGATACAACCCTTCGAAACTAACTTTCTTGCCTTAAGGTACGAAATGAAACGACCCTTAGGCACTACTGAACTACTACTCCACTCTATGACTGCCTCACTCAGAAACTGAAACTTGACCACTCAAGTTCTACAATCTATCGATGCATAACAAGCATGAAGCCAATCCATACCTAGAATGACATCGAAATCTACCATGTCTAACTCAACCAAATCAGCCATGGTGCTCTTGTGATTGATAGAAATAGGACAATCACGATAAACTTTTTCTGCTAGAATAGACTCCCCAATAGGTGTAGAAACACAAAAGGGTTCACAAAGTCTTTCAAGAAGAACATCAAACTTATTTTCAACATAAGGAGTTACAAAAGATAAACTTGCTCCTGGGTCTAGCAAAGCATACACATCAAAAGCAAAGACTTTAATCATACCAGTGACAACATTTGGAGAGTTCTCTTGCTCATGGCGACTGGTGATTCATAGAGGCGGTTTGCTCCTCCACCGGTACTAGAAGTAGCTCCTCTAGGTGCCATCCTATCTGGGGGAGCAACTAGAGAAGATTGTGCTCTGTTACCCCCATTACCCTGCTTGTTCTTTGGACACTCTCGCATGAAATGTCCATTCTGACCACACTTGAAACAACTAATGGAGCTCTCACGACAAACTAACATGCCAAAAACTAGTAGAAGAAAACATATAAATTGAAGTAGAAAATTTATTCATTTCAACATTCAGTTTGAACATCCCATCACAAGCATACCCCTTTTCCACAAAAGTACCTTTTCCACAATTATATATTGATTAGATTCAACAATTTGTATAAAGCCTGCTTTATTAAGCAGAAAACTAAACATCAATTTTTTTTCTCATGGAAGGAGTATAAAGTAAATCTTTCAAATTTAACAACCTTCCAGAGGAAAAAAATAATTTGACATCTCCCTTTCCAAGCACTTGAGTAGTGTGTGAATCACCATGTATGATGGTTTTGAGATCCTCAAAATGAGTATATTTTTAAACAAATATTTATCATAACATACATGATGGTTTGCACCACAAAAAGTTCTTCGATAACATTTGCCTGAGTTGTAGGACCGCATTTTTTAAATACGCACAATCGAGCTATATGTCCACTCTTACACCAGACAAAACACGGTCCCTTATCTTGAACATGTTGATTTTGTTCTTGGTTAGTTTCACCATTGTTTTTCTTGGGAGGTCTAATATTAGTTTTTTTGAATTTTTTCTTCTTAGGTTTTATAGAAGTATTTTTGTGAGATTGATGAGTAGTATTATCTGAAGTAATTAAATTTACCTTCGTTGTGATGTTGCTCTCTTCTAATTGTAAAAGTGCATCTTGACTCCTTGCCTCTTTTTCCATGCAGATTTTCATTATCAGGGTTTCAAGAGAAGTTTCCTTTCGTTTGTGGCACATAGTTTTTTGAAATTCCATCTAAGAAGGTGGGAGTTTATCTACTATGAAACAAACAATAAGGTTATCTCCAATTTTGACCTCCTCGGACCTAAGCCCTCCAACAATCATTATAAAGTCTTGAGCTTGGTCTACCACTAATTTGTGGTTCACCATTTGGAAACAAAAAACTCTACTAGCCGCATATTTTTTCACTCCAGCCTCTTCGGTACCTTACTTACTCAGTAATGTTTTCCAAATTTTCTTTGCACTAGAGTAAGTTCTATCATAATGATCATAAAAATTATCAGATAGACAATTAAGAATATAATACCGACACTTTTTTCTCTAGATGAGAAATAGCTTCATCATCATTCATAGAGGTGATTTCTACTTTATTAGGATTCTTCTAAGTTAACACATAAGAAACATTGAAAATACTTAAGTAGAAAAATACTTTACCCTTTCATCTCTTGAAATTATTACCATTGAATCGAAATGACTTCTTAAGCTGAGGTTTTTTAAATTGTAGCCATTTTGACTCTCCTTAAAATTATTATTAAAATTACAACATTACAAATCACAATTGAAAGATAAAATGAAAAAATAAAAAGCTCTTCTTGCTGAGGCGTGAATATCTCGCTCTCTCTAAGGAGATTCAAGCCCACTGCAGCAAATATTTTTCAACAGTCAAGTAGTAGTCCTTCTTGACTTGTCCCCTCCAGGATACAACAGTCTAAGCACAAAGTATAACTCGACAAACACTGGACAAAAGTTGAGTCTAAAGCTCAACAAAATAACACCTCCCTTCAACTAATAAGAACTCTTTTTTTGACTAACTTTATGCACTCTATATTTTTTGTGTACCTAAACAAATGAAGACCACTACTATTTATAGTTGAGAAAGTCTTCCTAGCAACGAATAGGAAGATAATGGGATAGTAAATAGTGAAGATAAATGACCTAGAGGTTACATATGTTACAAGGAATAATAGAGGAATAAAGAATGAAATAATTTGAGGGCAACTAATGCCACAATGTACAAATGAAGAGCTGTACAATCACTATAATTCACAACGTTCACTGGAACGTTTATCAGCATGAAGAATGACAATGAAACAATATAATAATTGGCATTACTCAGCCACTGACATCAATGACCAAAGTAGCACTTAAGGAGAATCAGGTGATCAGCAATGAACAGAGGAAGTAATGCCTTAGAGGCAGCTTCAACCGAACCGAAACAAAATTGTCAATGTGGATGCATACTTCTACAATATTAAAATGCCCACACTAACATAAAGTTATTACAAAACTTGATCCAAGTCAATGTTAAAGTTACAAGTAGTAAGTTTTAGGAAATGTTAAAGTTATGAGTTTCCAACATATTTGTTGCTTCATAATAGGATTAGTAAAACAAATACATCAAGAGTCAACTTAATTTACCAAACTTTTGTTGGGTAAAACTTGCCTTGAGTTTCATACTATAAATAGGTTTTTCTTTTCCTAAAAGGAAAACATAATGTCTCCACATTTGGCTAGTCCTTTTCTTGTAGAAAAATGTTTAGGACTCTATAAATAGAGGTTTTTTCCTTCTAAATTAATTAGCATTCACAATGTAGTCCTAGGGGCTTTGAGAGTTTGGGTTAGGAGGATAATTTGTGGGACACAAGTGATACATTATCACTTGTGTGAACCTCCCATGTATTCTGAGTGAATTGGTTGAGGTTATTTCTCTCTATAGTTTGTACTCTCAAGTTTATATAGTAGATTGTTCATCTCCTTTGTGAATGTAGGTCGATTGAGCCAACCACATGAAATCTGTGTCTTTTGGTATATTTCTCATTTGTCTTCTTACTCGCGGTCTTTCGAGGTTTGCTTTGTTAGCTTCTGCATGACACACTTAATTATTTTCGATCCTAACAACTTTGAGATAATATAATCAAAAGTGTAATTATGACAACAATAGCCTCCAAGAAAGAAAATAGAATGTGAAAGGAATTCTACGATGCCATACTTTGTTTACAAATAAAGATCCTTACTTTTGATGACTCTTATAAATCAAACGGTAGATACTTTCTATTACTAATTTTGGGAATTCCATAAAGATCAGGACTTTTCTCATATCATATCGATTCATACTATTCTCTATAAGGTTCTAATAACATTGGTAAGTCAAGTCAAGGCTTCCTATTTTAATGCTCCTAATGTGATGATAAACACTATCTGGCAAATACTCTATGAGCCAAATGATACATTCTAGTCCAATTGTCCCACCAAAAACTAGAGTTTTCAGAATTAATTTTCCATAGAATGTCAGGGTCAACTTTACTTTCCACAAAAGTTAGCAAAGTTAATGCTAAAGGAGCCTTGAAGGAGGTAATATACTCAAAATTACATCTACAAGATTATGTAACATGTCGTAGTCAACAAGGTTAGGATTGAATCCCACAGAAATTAGGCGTGAAATGATTACAAATCATAGGATAACATAATAGGGAGACTTATTTTCTATCCCGTGAATATTGGAAGTGTTAGTTTAATTGTAAAACAATAATGATTAATTATTTTGATTCATATTGTTTAATTATTTGCTTATTGTTCATTTCTTACACGGTTAGGATTTATTGTTGTGTAGTTACTGATCATTAATGTTTTGTTAGTTAAAAACTAAGACTTTGTATTTCAAGAAAAGAAACTAGAAGTGCTAAAGATGCCAAATTGGTGAATTCTATAGGGTGATTTGGTGTAACTTTTGAGGTGTTATGGATGTATCTAGCACTTGCATTCATGGAAGAAAATGAAGTTAGTTTTTATAGTATATATTAGTGTCTCAATACCTCTTAAAATTTTGTATCATATTGGTATGCAGGGTGTATAATATTGTGTAACGTGGTTTTAAACATTATTACAAAAGAAAAAATTAAATTTTTGTATGGTGTTATATACCGGATGCATAATTTTATATACCATATTTTAAACATTTTAAACTAGTGTTATAAGAAGAAAGTAGGCTATGCAACTAAAAAAATAAAATCTTAGTTACCTAGTGAAGGTGTGAAAAAAATGAAGGATTTTGACTTTTCTGAAGAGTTGCGACTTTTTTGAAAGGTTGTGACTTTTTAAAGGGGTGTGACTTTTTGGTGAGGTTGTGATTTTTCCGAAAGGTTGTGACTTTTTGAGGGGTTTTGACTTTTCTGAAAAGTTATGTGTAACACCTCGGATTTTGAAAAGAAGGAAAACTTCAGTTTTTTCCAAAAAAAAAAGTCTAGTGCTTGCCTAGACAGAGCCAGTGATGGTCCGTTCGTGGTACCATGGACGGTAGGTTCCACCATCATTGGCAAGTCCAAGTTGAGTTGACTTGTCTACTCCAAGTACTTTTTGATGGTTCACTAGGACGGTCCGTTGTCCAATGTGCAAGCCATAGGTAGGTCTCGTAGGTGAGTCACAAACTTCGTGGAATTTTGAGGGCCAAAATGGGACTTATGGTGGCCATGTACGGACCGTACATGGGTCCCATCATTCGAAGGCCCAGAAAAAAGGTTTCTAAACCCATCGACAGTTGACTAGGACGGTAGATACTTTCTATTACTAATTCTGGGAATTCCATAAAGATCGTGACTTATATCATATCATATCGATTCATACTATTCTCTATAAGGTCTAATAACATTGGTCAGGCAAGTCAAAGGCTTCCTATTCTAATGTGATGATAAACACTATCTAGCAAATACTCTATGAGCCAAATGATACATCCTAGTCTAATTGTCCCACTAAAAACTAGAGTTTTCAGAATTAATTTTCCATAGAATGTAAGGCTCAACTTTACTTTCCAAAAAAGTTAGTAAAGTTAATGCTAAAGGAGCCTTGAGGGAGGTAATATACTCAAAATTACATCTATAAGATTATGTAACAAGGTTAGGATTGAATCCCACAGAAATTAGGAGTGAACTGATTACAAATCATAGGATAACTTAATAGGGAGACTTATTTTCTATCCCGTGAATATTGAAAGTGTTAGTTTAATTGTAAAACAATAATGATTAATTATTTGGGATAATTGTTAGGGTTTTGCCCTATTTTCTTACCATAATTTAAGATTTATTTTTCCTTAAAGAAAAGACAAAACATTACCATAAATGTTTTTACTTTTCCTAAAAGGAAAATATAATATTCTTTCATATTTGGTTTATTCTTTCCTTTTAGGAAAAAGTTTTGGAGTAGCTAGTTCTTTTCTAGTAGGAAAGGTTTTAGGACTCTATAAATTTAAGTTTGTTTCTTCTAACACAAAAACAGTAACATCCACAATGTAGTCGTTTAAAAGTCTTATTTATTATCTCTAAAGTTTCAATGTTTTTATTTATCTTAGTTTTGATATAATAATATTTTGTTTTTTAGTATAAGTTTTTGTTATCTGATTTATCAACCATATGATTTGCAAATTATAAGCTTCCGCATGACGCCCTAATCACCTCCATAACCCAACAAGTGGTATCAGAGCAGGGCTCGTCTCACCCGATGTTGAGGCCCCAAAAATCAAAATTGCCCACGCACCAGATGTTTAGCACTGGGCGTGAGGTGGGATGTTAAAGAATGACAAAAGTCCCACATCGGTAGTTAATGAGATGAGTGGGCTCCTTATAAGACTTGGGCAATCCTCCTCCCTTTGAGCTAGCTTTTGGGGTGTGAATTAGGCCTAAGACCTAATTTAACTTGGTATCAGAGCACGTGTTTCAAAGATCCAGTGGTCCCATGGTTCAACGAGGTTGAAGACAGGCTCAAGATGATTTCAAATCAATTTGTAATCAATTTGATGATAATGAAGTTTTTTGTCAAGCTACATGTGGAGAAGAAGTTTCAACCATATTTTCAACATTCATATTGCTGCAATTTTTAAGAATAAAAACAAAATATTTTTAACCCATATATTTTAAACTTTATTTTTAACCGTGGCAAGCAACAGTGATGAAGATTTTGTGAAGAAAAAGATTATCATGCAATGAAGAAAACAGATCAAGCTTTGTCAAGAAAATCCAGTCAAAAGGGGAGATTTGTTAGGGTTTTGCCCTGATTTTCTTACCATAATTTAAGATTTATTTTTCCTTAAAGAAAAGATAAAACATTACCATAAATGTTTTCACTTTTCGTAAAAGGAAAATATAATATTCTTTCATAATTGGTTTATTCTTTCCTTTTAGGAAAAGGTTTTGGAGTAGCTAGTTCTTTTCTAGTAGGAAAGGTTTTAGGACTCTATAAATATAGGTTTGTTTCTTCTAACACAAAAACAATAACATCCACAATGTAGTCGTTTAAAAGTCTTGTTTATGGGGAGATTTATTATCTCTAAAGTTTCAATGTTTTTCTTTATCTTAGTTTTGATATAATAATATTTTGATTTTTAGTCTAAGTTTTTGTTATCTGATTTATCAACCATATGATTTGCAAATTATAAGCTTCCGCATGACGCCCTAATCACCTTCAGAACCCAACAATAATTTCAGAGACCTTCCTCCAGGTTTCTCTCTATAACACTCACCTCCCCTGTGGTTTACGATATTACGTCTACCTCCCTTATTTTCATTTTCTTGTAACCATTCTTTAAACCTATTTAAAATAAATACAAATTAATTAGATTTGACAATTTTACCCTTCTATATATTAATTTCTTCATATTAATAAATATTATATAAAAAAATAACTCATTTAACAAATACCCTAAAAATAAATCAGCACAAATAAATTTTCTTAAGAATTAAAAGTCCTCTTCTCTTCAAACTTCCACTTTACCAGTCTTGTTCAATTTTTCTCCATTCTTCTTCGCAAGAGTCAGCCATCTTCCCTGCAAAAGGAAGCAAGTTAGGTATTCTTAGTCAAATCTCATATCATTGCTAATGTAGACTAAGTATTCTTATTTTGTGAATTTTGATGCTACATCACATATAAAATACTCCTTTTGTCTACCTTTTAAAGTATTTGTTAAATGAATTATTATTTTTGTATAATATTTATTAATATGAAGAAATTAATATATAGAAGGGTAAAAATGTCAAATCTAAATTAATTTATATTTATTTTAAATAGGTTTAAAGAATGGTTACAAAAAATGAAAATACGGGAGGTAGATGTTATATCGTAAATCACATGGGAGGTGAGTGTTACAGGGCGAAACCTGGAGGGAGGTCTCTGAAATTATCCCTAATTATTTTGATTCATATTGTTTAATTATTTGCTTATTGTTCATTTCTTACAAGGTTAGGATTGATTGTTGTGTAATTACTGATCATTAATGTTTTGTTAGTTAAAGATTAAAACTTTGTATTGCAAGGCAAGAAAAGAAACTAGAAGTGCTAAATATGCCAAATTGGTTAACAATAAGTTACCAAAAACTATGCAAATATACCAAACCCTAATTTGAATGAGTGGTTTATTAGTTGTTGTGTCGTATTGTTAAAAAAAAATTTAATATAGATTTTAAAATATTTAAGTTTTAGTAATGTAAGTTAAAAACATACATAAATAGCGAGAGATGTCTTTAGTAATAATTTAGCTAATGTACAAGAATATATCTTGACTTCCGTAATTTTGCAGCACATTTTATGGGAATGACGTCCAATGCTAATGTGGAGAGACTTAAACAAAAAAAATACAAGTTATTACAAAGGACATTAGATCTATCAAGAACCATTTAAATAGAATAAACAAAAATAAAGAAAAGATTTATGCACAAATTCTTAAACACCATAAAGCAAATATTTTATGATGAAATAATTACGCGAAAATATAGATTGAAGTACATCATCAAAATAAGCCCATAATTGTTATTGTTTTTTATTTGACTAAGTATCTCTAATTTTCAAATGTATCTTTCATCTCCATATTCTCTTCTCTTTAAATTATAGATATATGTTTTTCACCAAAAAGTTTGGCCAGATCTAAAAAAACATAGCTGAATTATGCATAGTTGTTTTGATTTGAGGAGTTCAAATTTGTTGGACAATATTGTTTGAAGCTAAAAAAATGTAGTTATCCAATGATTTGACGCTAATAATGTGAACAGAAAGCAGAAACTTTATAGGCGGTCAATGCTGAGGCTCGAAGCTTTAAAGTTAGAAAATCAGATTCGCACAAAGGAACTATATAGGGCGATTTGGTGTAATTTTGAGGTGTTACGGATGTATCTAGCACTTGCATTCATAGAAGAAAATGAAGTTAGTTTTTATAGTATATATGAGTGTCTTAATACCTCTTAAAATTTTGTATCATATTGGTATGCAGGGTGTATAATATTGTGTATTGTGGTTTAAACAATATAACAAAAGAAAAAATTAATTTTTTGTATGGTGTTATATACCGGATGCATAATATTATATACCATATTTTAAACTTTTTAAACTAGTGTTATAAGAAGATAGTAGGCTATGCAACTGAAAATATAAAAGCTTAGTCACCTAGCGAAGGTGTGAAAAAAAAATGAAGGATTTGGACTTTTCTGAAGAGTTGTCACTTTTTTGAAAGGTTGTGACTTTTTTAAAAGGGTGTGACTTGTTGGAGAGGTTGTGATTTTTCCGAAAGGGTGTGAATTTTGGGAAAGGTTGTGACTTTTTGAGGGCTTTGACTTTTCTGAAAAGTTATGTGTAACACCTCGAATTTTGAAAAGAAGGAAAACTTCAGTCTTTTCCAAAAAAAAAAAAAGTCTAGTGCTTGCCTAGATGGAGCCACTGACGGTCCGTTCGTGGGACCATGGACGGTAGGTTCCACCATCATTGGCAAGTCCAACTTGAGTTGAATTGTCTAGTCCAAGTATTTTTTTTATGGTTCACCAAGACGGTCCGTTGTCCAATGTGTGGGCCATAGGTAGGTCTCGTAGGTGAGTAACAGACTTCGTAGAATTTTGAGGGCCAAAATGGGACTTACCGGTGCCATGTACGGACCATAGGTTAACCGACGGACCGTACATGGGTCCCGTCATTCTTAGGCCAAGAAAAAAAAAATTTGAACCCATCGACGGTCGACTAGGACGGTCCGTTGATGGACCACGAACCGTAGGTCCCCACAGTCGATGGAGGTCGGCAGTTATTTTAAGGGGCTTCTTGGTGTTTTCCCTAATTGCTTTAACCCAATACTATGTTGTTTTACCCTTTGCCCTAAATCTTATATAATGCTTACCCACCAAATCAACCAATTCAATTCATTCTCCCAAATTTCCCCAAAGTTGAACAAGTCATCCTCTCCAATATTTCTTTCTCTAAGGAAGAAGAAGGAAGCAGTCATGACAAGAGAAAAATCAAACAAGAAAAGAGAAAAAGATAATCTCGTGACAAGTTTATTGTGCACAAGTATCTCCACTTATATTGTTAGGAAGTTGGGTTTTGAAGAAGAATATTACAATTTGAAATATGAAATGAGAAAATAGGAAACTTCTGTGTGATTATCCTTTTTCAAATCAAAATATGAAATGGAAAAAACAAATAAATCTTTTTTTTTAAGAGAAATAAAGTAACTATTTTTTCTTACATAAAAGGAAAACGAAAAAAAAATCAAAATCTCTACCACAAGAGGCTTTGGCGCTTTGCAGGAGCTAACTCTTTATGCTTTTCCTAATCAAAACTAGGTAGAGATGGCCCGTGCACGTTAAAAGATTTTTACAAGCTGGATGTACACATACAAACATATATAAGCAGGCTAAATGCACAGAGACATATATAGAGAAAGATTATATATATATAGTTGGCAATCGTTTTGTTTGTAACTGTAGCTGTATTATTTGTAACTGTAGTGCTGCATTTTGGCTGCTTTCCAGTGTAGTCAACGTACCTGCGGAAGAAGAGGGGAAATGAATTTAGATTCAAAGTGAACTATTTATTTATGCAAGTAAGAAATGTGGAGAGTAGTTGCTTTGTTCACTATCTGAGAACTGTTTCGTTTAAGATGAATAGATATGTTTGGGAAATAGAGCAACGACATGTTTTCTGTCTAAAATTTAGACATCTAAAATTGAAGAATGTAAATTGACTTTGATTTTAATCATGTACATATTTTTAAGCATATTATCTTTCTTACCGAAAACTATATAGGAAGGATTCATATCATGGATCTAACTCAGTGAGATACTTGGTTCTCAAATTAAATCAACAACTTTGGAATCATTTCGTAAATTGGTGTGAAAAAGCACAAAATTTTGTCTTTGTATGTCACAGTTCTCTACAAACTAATATACAAGAGAATACACATCTACATAAAAGAGTGATCACATTAGTAGTACATGTGTATATAAGATTTTCAAATTGCCGCTAGACAAGGAGAAAAGTTGTCAGCAAGACTAAAGAGGAAGGATAGCATGCAACACCTAAGTGTATTGTAAATATTTTGGGTCATACCTGATATTGTAGCGAATATGAGCTGACAACTTTCAAGAAGTGGGCAGTAAAAGTGTACGCCATCAACAACACAAGTGTACATTATCAATAGCTGTAGTAGTTGACTAGGCAAAAGAGTGGTGCCACTGGTAACAAAAGGAAAAAAGGATAGGTGAACATCAGCTATAGAGCTTTAACAAATGAACGTAGCTTTGCTTGCATTGATAGTAGCAATTAATTGTTCAGAATTGATTGTCTCTGTGTGATTTTTAGGTCATGAGTTTGAGTTGGAAAAGCAATCACTAATACTTGCATCAAGATAAACTATTTACATTACACTATAAAGTCATGCATGCAATGCTTTACACAGAACTGCTAATTAATATTCACAGTTTTATGTTGGATGCTAATCAATAGGCACTATTCCAAGTTGCAATTTTACAAGCCATTTCTCAAGTGTGTTGTTGACTCCAATCAATTACTACTGGATTTATTCAAAGTTAATAAGAGATAGGCTGGCAGACAATAAGTAGTGATGGTTTGGGAAGAATACAAGATGAGTTAATTTTCATTATTTACATATTAATTAGAGGCATACTGTGACGTCCCGCCACCAACATAGGAAAATTTTGCAGCTAAGAAGGCGTGGAGGTTTCTAGAGTCAAGGAAAGGCTAGAAACCCTTAGATATTTCAAGAGAACTTTAGAGAAATGTAGAATTCTCTAGATAGGGGCCAAAGTGTAAATATTGAGGGACTTCTCATGTAAATATTAATTACACTTTAGTCCTTGGAGAGTAGTATAAATAGAGGTGCCCCCATTTGCAAAGGCACCAAGCAAGTTTGTAAGCAATCTTCCAAAGCTCAATACAAAGCCTTCTTCAAAAAGCTTTCTTTGTTCTTTCAAAGTCTTTTCTTTAAACATTCTCTTAGCAAA
>JAJOOR010009670.1:0-26031 GCA_036250505.1 Solanum acaule
TAGTTTAGAGAAATAGCAGTACTTTCTTTAGCAGCAGTAGCAGTTAGTATTTGGTTGTTGCTATTGTCCTTGGGTGTTCTTTTAGGTGTTAGGCCAAGGACAATTTTGATACATATTTCTTGCAGCTTAGGCCCTCTTCACCATTGTTGCCTGTAGAAAAGTAAATGTTAAAACGAACATTCTTTTTTATATCATACTTTTCCTGCAATAAAGGCAGCTTCTCCTATACAAAGACTCGTAACCTTCGCATTTGATTACATAATGGAATATAATGTGAAATTTCATGCAAATACTTTCTATAGTACTCTTTAAGGAATTATGAACCACTAGTACATGTTAGACTTTAAGTAAATAAAACAATGGGGTGTGGAACCAAGCAAGGTAGCAGCAATAGGTTTCCTAACAGGGATTTAGAATTTGATTGGTAGTAAATAATTTCTAGATAGAAAAATGTGAAACTAAAGCAAAGAGTGTTAATACCAAATCAAATGTATTTTATTATAATTAAGTGATTTGATTAGGCACTAAAAGCTTATGTACAAACGTGTATGGATTTATTAACTAAGGGTCAACACCGAATATGAGTAAATTTTTATCTGCATATTACCGTTGCTTTAGATTAGGCAAAAACAGTCTAGTTGTATAGTGGTTTTATTGAGTCACATATTATACTACTCGTAACTATATCATCATTTTTATTAAAGAAACAACAATAAATGCGCCGTGTTTTAGATTAACATTATGAATTCGACAACTATTAGATCACATTCATTCAGGGTTTTGACACAAACTAAATTATAGAGTAGTTATTTTGTCGTAAAATAGTGTGGAGACGTTTGGTGAGATAAAATGAGATAAATTTTTAGTATTCATTAATCTCTTGTTTGGTTACAAAGTTTGTGATATCTTATTTTAGGATTAATAATTAGTATTGAAATAAGTTATTCTGTTTCCAAATGGAATAATAGTCCTGAAATAACTTATCTTAGGATAAAATAAGTTAAAATGACATAATATCCCTTTAAACCCTTTTTATATATCATTTTTACACATTTTAATCTTATGGAAGATATTTTTTAAACAAACTTATTTTTTTTAAAATTACGCAATCCATATTATTTTTAATATAACAAACCAAACATTTACTAAAAATACTAAGATAAATTCTAACATAACTAATCTTATCTTAAGATGTCTTCAAACTAAACGACCCTGCGTGTCTACAAAGTTTGAAGCATCAATTGAATTATTGCTCTAAAATTGGTCATTCTTGATTTCTTGAAAATCAATATAGTGCACTAAAACTAAGACGTACACACAGCAACAACGACAATATACTTTCACTATGGCCGACTTTCGTCTCAATTCGACCAGTCTCACGGTCAGACTTGTACCATTAAGCTCATGACTAGAATCTTAGCTTGAGCCTACCTTCGCACACCTCCGTTACTCTTTAGGAGGCATCTGCCCCAGATAAACTACCCACCTCGCAGTGTCCCGCCTCCCCTCAAATGATCGGTGAGACGATTAGGCATCCTTAGACGAAAGAATGGTCTTTTAGGATTGGTCGTTGTGTGTCACCACCTCCCCACCTATCCTACATATTCGATTAAGGTTGTCACTGCGAAGCTATAGTTAAGGTGCACATGGTCTTACCGTCTAGCCGTTGGTACTCCGCATCTTCACGGAGAATTCAATTGCACCGGGTTGAGGGTCATATGGTAGTGCATTCGCAAAAATAATGCATACATTAGTTTTGTGTATTAGTAATATATCTTATTTGATACACTTCTGCATGCATTAGCTTTATGTATTAGTAATATTTGTTTGATACACTTTTTCATGCTATGTACAGTTATTGTCTGCATGAGTTATACACTCTAATGTATTAAAGAGTCGTTTGATAGATTGTATAAAAATAATGTTAAATAAAGTATTAATAATGCTTGCATTAGCAATGCATGTATTAGTAATGCTTGCATTAATAATACATATATTATTGTTATGCATTGTTTGGTTTGATGCATTAAAAATAGAATGCATTGCATTAAAAAAATTATTTACAAAAATACCCTTCACTATTATGATGGAAAAGATATAAAAAAAAGGTATTGAGGATTAATTGGGTCTTTAATTAAGTTAATGCATGCGTTAAAACCATTGTATTGCTAATACCTAGAAATTTATGGTATTAGCAATACACACCTTAATACATAATAAAGTTTATAACTAATGCAAGCATTAGTTATACATAGGTTGGAAAAGAGTACCAAACAATGTACTAGTACTACACAAGGCTAATACATGCATTATTTTTTTTAATACACTCTACCAAACGACCCTTAAGTGTGTATTATACATGAAAATCCATAGTATTAGTAGTGCAAAGAAATTTAATGCATGCATTAACATATAGAGACCAAATTTCCTCTCAAAACTTTCTTTTACATTTTTTAAGTGGAGGGTATCTTTGTAAATAATTTTTTTAAAAAAATTATGGAATGCATGTTATTTTTTAATACACCAAAACCAAATAATGCATAAAAAATAATCTCGACATAACTAATGCAAACATCACTAATACACTCTATTTAACATTATTCTTATACATCTTATCAAACGACCCCCTTTTAGTTATTCCATAATGAGGTTTTGAAAAGAGGGCGTGTATGAATCTTTGCCTCTATCTTGATAAATATGTTGATTCAATAGATCCTCGACTCAAGTTAAATATATCAAAAAAAGTAAAACAAATATAATAACGAAGATGTGTTGAAAACAATTAAGAAAAAAGTAAGCAACAATAACAAAATGTACGATAATTGAAGCATAGTAAACAACGGGTAACATAAAAACCAAATAATAAAACCAGGAGGAGAGTAACATTACTAATAACGATCGGGGAACCAAACAAACCTCAACTACATACTAATCTTCAATCTTCAATCTTAAATCTTAATCATCAACCTCTATATCTTTATATCTAGGATCATGTATTTGATAAGCCACATGTGTGTCATATCATGTCTAATAACCTCAATCCAAGACTTTTTTTTGTCTACCACACCTTTTGATTGGAACATTTATTCCGAACATGTCCAAACCATCTTAGTGTCGTTTCACTCATTTTGTCCATTGCAAGGCCACTCTCTCTACCTTGTCCCGAATAGTTTCTTTTCTGATCCTATCTCTCCTAATATGCACATATATTCATTTAAGTATCCTAATGTTCACAACTCACTTTTAGAAGTGTCAGTTCTTCGTATGTCCAAACCATCTTAGTGTCACATCACTCATCTTGTCTATTGCAGATACACCTTATCTCGAATAGTTTCTTTTCTAATCCTATCTGTCCTTATTATGCACATATATTTATTTAAACATCCTCATTTCTACTACTCATTTTTAGATGAGTCAATTCTTGATTGCGAACAACACTCTCACAATATATATCAATGATATTTGTCCAAACACAAATAGGCATATGAGAAGAAATCACCTACTAATTTTCTCTCCACTAGAATTTAAACTTGAAATCTCATGATTCTCAACCCACTTTATTGACCACTAGGCCAAATCATTGGATGCACCTTATATTCAACCCTATCGATGTCATATGTGCAATACTAACAAGTCCAACTCTTTCGAGGTCCAATAAAATTAGTACCTTATGACCTACTCATTATATTATTAGGTTCAATATGAAATTACACTCAAAGGAAGAGCTAAGTGGGGGTTCGTGGGTTCAGATGAATTCAATAACTTTATCGTGGACTCTATATTGGCATCAGAAAATTATGTATAACTTGTGAATCCCTCATAAAATTGATTGACGACTCAATGGTAAGCTAAGTGGGGGTTCGTGGGTTCAAACAATTCAATAACTTTTTTGTAGACTCTATATTTGTATTAGAAAATTATATATCACTTGTGAATCCCTTATAAAATTGTTTGATGACTCAGTGGTAAGGAAGGGGTCTTGGAAACGCTAATGTTGTGGATTCTAACAACACTATCAACAAAAGTTTCTCTTTTTAAAAAAATGAAGCATCATCTCTTTTGTCCAATAATTTAGATTCTCCAAACTCCTTTCTTCTATCCTAAGATCTAGATCCCCAAACTCCTCTTCTATACTAAAATTTAGAACCTCAAACTCCTAATCCCGACTCCCTCTCTGATTACACGACATGATCAATAGAGTGATCACAATTAAAAAGCAAAGTATTAGGTGAATTGGGATAGTTGATTGTTATGAACGAACTTAAAGGCTCAAAAGTTAAATTCAAAACATCCAAATCAATCAATCCAAAATCGAAATTTAAATATTCAATCCATTAAAATCTTATTTGGATTGTAATTTCTTCAATACGTGAATCAAAATTTTCATATTCAATCCGAATGTTCCAAACACTCACCCCACAACAAGTCTTTTTCTATCAATTTAACCACCTATCCTATTTGAGAAACATCTCCCCACTAACTCTACCACCCAAGCAAGTGGTTGGAAAGCGACGAGAACAACTTTCCAACAATATGGAGGCATCTAAATACGTTACTAATCCAAATCCAAACAACAACGATATTAGTAAAGATGCAACTTCTACGAGAACTAGACCTATATAACACAATTGTCTTTTGGGAACCAAAGTTATATAGCCAATTAACAAACAATTCCAAAACACAATGCAAACCTTGCAAAGAGCAAGTCAAATTTGAAAATATCCAAATAACACTTACACAAAGTACTTACCATGAAAGAATAAGCCCTTCAAATTCTTCCAAACCCATGTTTTCTTGATCTTTTGATCCTTTTTGTTCTCAACTTCATTCAAATCTCCCAATTAACACTTTTTATGCAAAAGATATAGATCCAACAATCCAATAAAATAGTACAAATTGACTTCAAATTCTAGATCATCTTTGGTGTATTCTTTGCCAAGAAAAAGTTGCTTCAAAACCCTCCTTCTAAGCCCCCTACTCTTTCCCCATAATGAGGAATCACAAGGGGCAAGCAAAGAGATCCCTCTCTATATATATATAGGGAAAAGGTAGTGCAATAGTAGGGTTTGATTAACATAGTAAAATGACTTGTTTGCCCTTATTCTTGAGGAACAAGAAACGATTGATGAAGCATGCCTTTTTTGGGACCTATAAATGCGCGGTTTTTGGTGGACATTTGGCTATGGAATATGTATTTCCTTCCGTGTCTTTTTATTTATCAAATTTTGATTTGACATATTTATTAAGAAAATAATAATTGATATAATAAGTTTTCTTGTTTTATAGTTTTAAATATATTTTACTCACTGTATTTTTCAAAGACATTAAGCCAATATTAATAAATTAAGAGTATAATAAGAAGAATAATTATTGTCCTTCTTTGATTTGTCAAAAATAACAAGTAAAAGAAAAATCAAATTAGAAAATATCTTACAAGTAAATAGAAACGAAGGGAGTGTTTTTTACTTTATTTAGAATTTTTAAAGTTCAGTTGTGTTTGATCATATTTTTTTGTAATAAATATTTAAAATTTAATTTATTTTTTTAAAGTATGAAATATAATTTAAATAAGGTCATTTTATAAAAATAAAAAAGATTGAATACTTTTCTTTACAATAATAAATTCTCATGGCCAAACCGTTCCCAATAGTAAGGTGACAACATCATGTAGGTTTTATAATATATTTCAAATATTTTTTATTTTATTTGAAATTTATAAAATTAATTTGTAACATTTCATTTTATTTGAAATTTATAAAATTAATTTATGTTACGTGAAAAGTTATTGACCTTGAGAATAAACACAAAACAGGGACAGAAGTGTAAATGAAGACATTCCTATGGTCCAAACTCCAAACTCTATGAAGAGAGTAAGCCCAGCCCAAGTCCAAGCCCAAGCCCATGATTACATTATCCAATCTTCTTCTTCTCAACAAATTGCCACCTTCGAAATTTGTCAAACCACTGCAACTCCTTCACTCCCCTCCTCCTCATAGCAATGCCCATTCCACTCCATACTTCTACGCACCTTCACCACTTGCCTCCTCATCTCCTCCCTCGTCCTCCTCTCCTCCGCCCTGCGCTCATACTCCCTGCCTATCACCGCCCTATACTCCGCCGTCAATCTTTTAACCATGAACGCTTCGGAGTCTCCAATTGTACAAAAAGTTCTAGCAAAAATACCGTGACTTTGCTAGTAAAAGCAATTGATGCTCAAAAGACAAATGAGCAACATGAGAAGGTCAAAAGGGCTTATCCGTTTCACGAAATTGAACCAAAATGGCAACATTATTGGGAAGAGAATAAGACATTTCGAACCCCTGATGAGATTGATACTTCCAAGCCCAAATTCTATGTTCTTGATATGTTCCCATATCCAAGGTACGGACTTTTTTCCTCCCACTCTTTCAACTTTAAATTGCTCTGTGCCAAGGATGGACTATGGAGTATCTTCTTTTAACGAGAAGGAAGCTCTATAGTTTATGGAGTTTTAATGAGAAGAAATCAACCTACTGGTAATAATGTGTTTGCTATACCTTGAAATGGAGAACTGTAGTGAGGTATTATGTGATAGAAGGATGCCTACCAAATGAAAAGGTAAGTTCAATATGATGTTATATGTGAGTGAATGTTGGACCGTTAAAGTCCACCATATCCACAAGATGAGTGTTGCATGGATGACAATACTAAGATGGATAGATGCAACTAGCACATATTGAGGATAAAACCAGAAAAGATCACTTGAGATGGTTTGTTGCTATCCTAAGTCGACCTCTAAAAGTACCGATCTGTGGGTGTGAAACTATGGTGGTAAAAAGGACTTTTGGACCTTAAATCACATGGAAGAGAGTTGTCTTGAAAGATCTACAATATCTTGGAATCCATGCAAACATAACAAAAGACATGATACCATGAAAGAAAAGATATATATAGGTGATATTATTTGGCAATATGGTTTAGTTTCAACTTGGTTTTACATCGGTCCGGACTCTTGCCTTGTGTATGTACACCATATTTTCAGGAAGTTTGTTACTTGAAAATGGTAAAGCTCAAGGCGTTACAAGATTATTAGACATAATTTGTTTTTCATGTAGCATAAGAGTGGTTTGGTATGGTAGCAAAGACTCAAATCGATTACCTACTCTTTAGGAAGAGTGATAGAGGTTTATGTAAGGATTGTAAGGTTATTCAAAGTGAGAACCTCACAATTTAGCATAAACTCTTGCTAATGGATGTGGAGATTAAAAGGAAGAGTAAAAAGAGAACTTTGTATGACCAACCAAGGATCAAGTGAGGGGTGGGGCTTGACTAAGGAAAGAATTAAGGAGTTGGGGGAGAAGTTAATGGTTATGGAGGCCTAGGGGAGTAGTGGGATGCAAATAATATGTGGACTAGGACAACTACTTATATTAGGGAGGCAATTGGAGAGGTGTTAGGAGTCGCGAAGGGTAACTTTGAGGGACCTAAGTGGTCTGGTGATGGGATGGAGAGGTCTAGCGGAAAGTGGAAGCCAATAAGGTTGCTTACATGAAGTTGGTGGAGAGCAAGAATAAAGATGCAAAGAGGATTAACAAAGAGAGGTATAAGATTGTGAAGAAGGAAGCGTGGATGACGATTACAACGGTTAAAACGACAACATTAAACACTTGTATGGAGAACATAGGACAAAAGTGGGGTAAAGAAATTGTATGGGCTCGCTAAAGTGAGAGAGATGAAGACTCTCGACCTTGACCCAATTAGGTGCATTAAAGACAAAGATGACAATGTACTGGTGGAAGAGGCCCTCATTAAATAAAATGGCAGGCGTACTTCAATAGACTCTTAAATGAGTGATTTAGAGAACACCAAGAGTAGTCAAGATTTTGGGTATTGTAGGTATATTAAATTTGAGAAGGTTAAGAAGGCAATTCGTAATATAAGAGGAGGAAAATGATTGGGCTAGATGAATTTCTTGCGGCTTTGTGCAAGAAGGCAAGCAAAATGGGTTTAGAGTGACTACCTTTGTTGTTTAATGCCATTTTTTGGATGACTAAGATGCCCAAAGTATGAAAGTGGAGTATAGTGATCCCATTGTACAAGAACAAAGGTGATACTTAAAACTGCAACAACTATAGAGGTATCAAATTACTAAGCCACACTATGAAAGTTTGGGCGATATTCAAGAGCAAGACGATATTCAAATTGCAACAATTGTATGAGTATCAAACTACTACGCCACACTATGAAAATTTGGGAGCGGGTGGTCGAGATGAGGATTAAGAGGAATGTGTTTTTATATTAGAACCAATTTTGATTCATGTTGAGGTTATACCATTTACATTTTAAGGAGATTGTTAGAGCAGTACAATGAGAAGAAAATAGACTTATATATGGTGTTCATCGACATAGAAAAGGCATAAGACAGAGTTTTGAGGGAGGTTTTATAGAGATGCTTGAATTTTAGAATTATAACTCCTACACATATTAGGAGTGATTAATGACATGTACAATAGAATCAAGATTGCCGAGGATAGTGGGAAAAGAAGACAAATTATGGATGCCGCGTTAATAGCTAGTGAGTGTGTAGACTCAAGGATTAAAGGAGAGATCCCAGGAATAATGTGCAAGCTTGATATAGAAAAGGCATATGATCATGTCAATTGGGAGTTTCTTCTTAATATTTTGAAGCAGATGGGGTTTGGAGACAAATGGCTTAAATGGGTAGGTTTTTGCATTAAAACTGTCAGGTTCTCCATACTTGTTAATGGAGAACCTGCCGATTTTTTTCCTTCTGAGAGAGGACTACGACAAGGAGATCCTCTTTCCCCTTTCCTATTTATTTTAGCTATGGAGGGTCTTAACAATATGATTAGAGTGGCCAATCAGAACGACTGGATAAAGGGTTTCAACATTGGTAACCAGTTAGGGGTCGATTTGCAAATATGTCACCTTTTATAGGCAGATGACACAATAATATTTTGTGATGCAAAGGCAGAACAAGTTAGTTACATTAGAGTTGTTTTGGTGATTTTTGAGGCCATCTCCGGACTGGCTACCAACTACTTATCGGGGAATGCCTTTGGGGAATAATCACAAGGAGCTTGAGATTTGGGATGGAATCATTGAGAAGACAGAGAAGAGGTTGGCTAATTGGAAGACAAACTATCTATCTCTGGGAGGAAGAGTCACCCTGATCAATTCGGTTCTGAATGCGTTGCCTACATATGTTATGTCACTTTTTCCTTTACCAACAAAGGTAGAAGAGAGGTTGGATAAATTGAGGCGTGATTTTCTATGGTCGGGAAACAAAGAAGGGAGAAAAATACACTTAGTTAAATAGCAGATAGCCTTACTAAGCAAGAAAATAGGAGGTCTTGGCATAAAAAATCTGAGGGTCCAGAACAGAAGTCTACTTTCTAAATGGCTTTGGAGATTTGTGGTTGAAGATCAGGCATTATGGAGAAGAGCAATTCTCAACAAGTATGGGCAGGTCGAGTAGTGGGTGTCTAATGTAGTAGATAGCACGTATGGGGTATTAGTTTGGAGATCAATCAGAAATTTATGGGATAGTCTAAAGGAGAATTTGGTGGTCAAGGTGGGAGAGGGTAACAAAATATTTTTTTTTGAAGGACAAGAGTGTCTAAACTCGGTCTTCCCGATCTCTTTTCTTTTTGTACCAATCCTGATGCTAAAATTGCTGAGATTTGGTCCCCACAGGGATGGAACCTCAACTTCAGGAGAAATCTAAATGATTGGGAAGTGGATAGATTTGCTGAACTGCTACTCAAATTGGGTGAATTCACGGGCCTTACTACAGAAGCAGATGGTATAAGATGGAAACATGACTCTGATGGTAAGCTCTCTGTGCGTAGATTGTATAATAGAGAGATCATGACTCACTCTGGGGGAATTCTTAGTCCATGGAAACAAATATGGAAGGGCAACACCCCAACCAAGGTGAAATGCTTCACCTGGTTGGTCACCAAAAGGGCATGTCTCACTCAGGAAAAACTCAAGAAAAAAGGCTTCCTGATTGTCTCCAGATGTTTTTTTGTCATGAGAAGGAAGAAACTAACAACCACTTATTCCTACACTGTAGGGTTACTGTCCAGGTGTGGCACATGGTTCTTCGGATTTCTCAAGAGCCCTGGGTGATGCCATAACATACTGATCTTTTGAGCCTCTGGATGAGGAGAGGGGGGAGCAAGACCCAAAAAAGATGGTGGTCTATAGTACCTACTTGTGTCTGGTGGGCTATTTGGAGAGAAAGAAACCTTGGGTGTCGTGAGAATATTACTAACACTATTCAGAAAGTTAAAGAAAATTGCATTAACATGTTGTTTTTTTGGTGTAAAGAAGATGGTATAGAAGAAGTAGAACAGTTGGTAGATTTTCTAGGATCTATGTAATTATGGATTTAGCTTGTAACTTTTTGGAGGTAGCCAACATACCCTTAATGCTGAAGAATACAACTTTAACTTTATAAAAAAAAAAGACTAAGAACACTTTTCAGTCGAGATGGGTCTGCACTAAGGATCAACTCTCAGCCTTTTTTTATTGTCTTGGTGATAGATGAATTGACACGACATATTCAAGAGGAAGTACCATGGTGTATGCTATTTGCAAATGGCATAGTATTGGTCGACAAGACACGCGATAGAGTTAACAACTGGAGATATGGAGACAGACCCTAGAGTCTAAAGGCTTCAGGATGTGCAAGACTAAAATAGAGTACATAGAGTGTAAGTTCAATGTCACATCACATGAGGCAGATGGGGAAGTGAGGATTGATACACAAGTCATCCCCCAAGAGAGGAGATGGAGATTGACAAGGACGTCACACATTATATTTGAATGAGATAAATGAAATGGAGGCTCACATCAGTGTCCTATGTGATAAGAATGTATGACCCTGCTGTATGGGGTGGAGTGTTGGTTAGTCAAGAACTTGCAAGTTCAGAAGATGAAGGTAACAGAAATGAGAATGCTTAGATGGATGTGTGAGCATACTAGAAGAGACAAAATTAGGAAAGAAGATGTACGAGGCAAAGTGGAAGTAGCCTCTATGGTAGACAAAGGTGTTTTTTCACAGTTAAGTCCTGTTATTGGGAAGAAACACAAACCACTCTTTGACAACTATGTGGCCTTGGAAACTAATCTGTAAGGTGAAGATACCACAGAAAGTATCATGCTTTGTGTGGTTGGTGATTAGAAGAACTGTTTGACCCATGAAGTCTTACAGAGAAGAGGTATATGGATATGCTCAAGGTGTTACATGTGTGGACAAGAGGCTGAGGTAAATGGTCACCTATTTCTGCACTGCAAAACAGCTACAAATCTGTGGAACATGTTCTTATGTATACTTAGGGTGAACTGGACAAGGTCCAGTACCACTTTTGAGGCACTGGTTCATTGGCAAGAAATAGGGAAGCAAGGATCAAAGGAAGATTGGTGGAAGAGTATCCCAGCCTACATCTGGTGGACATTGTGAAAGGAAAGAAATAAGGGATGCTATGAAGGGAAAGCTAGCAACATCCAGAAGATCAAGATGAGATGTCTTAGTCCTATACTTTTGGTGTAAACAGTATACAGTTGGGAGATAGTTTAGTGGAATTCATAGGCCAATTGTAAAAATCGAAAGTAGATTTTTTTTTATGTTACTTCCTGGGTGTATGTAAATCCTACCTCATCAGTTTCTGATGAGTTTTTTGTGTGAATACAAAAGTTACCTAATTCAAAAGAACTATATATTGGTATAGTATCAAACCAACCCAGTCAAAGGATCAACACCAGAAAAGAAATAACTTTACTAGCTTAAAGCTCCAAATAGTATAACGAGGATGTATATCTTATCTCATTTGCCACTTCCAATTCTATGCATGGGATTCTATATCAAGTATCAAATCACTCGTGGATAGCATGAGGCGCACAGGTAAAAATTTCAAGAACCTAGTTTAACCACCATCTTGTTGCAGAAGCACAAATTATGTCTAATAATTCTGCAAAGTAACCAACAGCACCCCAAAATTTATGTGTCCTTACAATCATAAACAACTTGAAGACACTCCTTCAAACAACCAAGAGTCCTGACTTACATCCAATTTGATCAATTTTAAGAACTAAATAAGACCAAATAATATTTTGAAATAAATTTTAAATATCTAGAAGCATGTACGAAAATCAGTAAATTGCACATATTGACAAAAATGTACTTCTGTTCCGAAAAATATAAGTACTGCCATTGGATAGTGAAACAACTCTTTCTTGGACTCTGTTTTTTTATTTTTCCAAATACTTCGAAATATTATTGTGAAGAAATGGATCTTGGGCCTAACTCAACCCAAATATAGCTCATGAGGTGAGGATTGCCCAAAATCATACAAGAAGACCAATTGCCCATCCCACAACCAATGTGAAACTTTTAACCCTCCCTCCTCCCTCCTCGCATGCTCAAGACTGAACATCTAGAGCATGGGCTATATAATATGGACAGATCATTGATGCCATTTTGATAGCAAATGAATGTGTGGATACAAGGAAGAAAAGCAGGAGGCCATGAATATTATAAGAGCTAGACATAGAGGCCTATGACCATCTCAACTTGGAATTTCTATGAAAGACATGGGAGAAAAAGGGCTTTGGCAACAGATGGATAGCTGGATCAAGTGCCCTTTAAGAAAAGGTTTTCCTAGAAGTGTTTTGCCCATGTGCAAAATTTGCAGTCAGTTACTTAAAAGAATATTATGGTGGATAGTTGCCAATCCATTGTGAGCTATGGCAATTGACCTTCTGTTCTTAGGAATTACAATTTTCAGTCAGTGAGGTTCAGGAGTTGAAATATTTGCCCATTGAGATTGGACAAAATGTTCCCTTTGCATGAGATCTGTAATCGATTGATCAGAACCTGCTAAACTTTGCTTTGGTGCTTTATTCATCCTTGCAGTGGAGCTGGTTTGCATGTTGGACATCCGCTTGGATATACTGCGACAGATATCCTTGCTAGATTTAAACGCATGCAAGGTTTCAACGTATTGCATCCAATGGGATGGGATGCATTTGGTTTACCTGCTGAGCAATACGCTATTGATGTAAGTTTGCATAAGTCACTGTTTTCAATTTAATATTCGCAGGTATCTAAGTCTTTCCCTTCCCTTTGACAGACAGGCACACATCCAAAAATCACAACTTTGAGGAATATTAGTCGATTTCGCTCGCAGGTAACTTTCTTTTGTTTTGATGACTATCTTCCGTGTTTACATTGAGGCTTTTAATCCTTTCCAAAAATTCTGAATTTCTAGCCATGAAATCAAAACCCTAAGTTTGTTATTTGCATTCCTAGTTCAAGAATCAATTGTTCATTTAGGTGACCGTAGACTTTGAGCTACTTTTTTGTATGTATGTGTGATGTTTCAGTTTAAATCCACAGATTATCTGTTTTTCATTTGGCAGAGCACCGAAGGAGAATTTAGCCTTTTCATGATAGTGTAGTTGGTACATGGTTTTTAAGAAGGTCAGAAACAGTAAAAAGTCCTCTATCAAAGTAACTATATAGGTGAACCATCATTCGTGAATTCAGGTCTTGGTCACTTGGCCCTGTCTTTTAAAATGATAGCTACTATATTATCTTGCAACTCTCCATCCAGGAGCCTGCTGTCATGCCCCACCATCTGTTAGTTCTGTTACTTTTCCTCCAATTCCTCGCTGGTTCAATTTCAGCTGATATTTATATGCCCATATGCTCTAAATACCTGTAAGAAAAGGACGGTTTCCCTGCAAAACTCAGGGCAATTAAATTGTCATTGTTGGAGTTTATGTGCTAATCTATGTAACAAGAATGTTTTATAATTTAGTGACTTAATGAGATTTTGATCTCTTGCTATCTTTTGTAGTATAGAATGGTGCTTCAAAATATCACTTTGCTAATAACTATATTGATTTCTAGCTTAAATCATTAGGCTTCTCTTATGATTGGGATCGTGAAATTTCTACGACAGAACCTGATTACTACAAATGGACTCAGTGGATATTTCTTCAACTTCTGAAGAGAGGACTAGCTTATCAGGTTTGAAGGTTTCTGAATTTCATTTTTATTATGGCAATGGTAGGTTGAAGTGACCCTCTTCGACTTATCAAGGTTCTTTGAATCCAATATTAGGCTGAAGTGCCTGTCAATTGGTGTCCAGCACTTGGTACTGTCTTGGCAAATGAAGAAGTAATTGATGGTGTAAGTGAAAGAGGGGGGCATCCAGTCATCAGAAAGGTAAGCTTTCATATACCCTGTTACATTTTGAGGTAGGAAATTTTCAGAAGAACCGTACTTCTGTTTACTCAATGTCTAGTCCTTATTTTCATCGCCTGGATGGTTTCATGATTTTACAGTACATTGTTTATTGCCAAGCAGCCTATGCGGCAGTGGATGTTGAGGATAACTGCTTATGCTGACCGTCTTCTTGAGGATTTAGATGACCTAGACTGGCCTGAAAGTATAAAGGAAATGCAGAGGAATTGGATTGGGAGGTCAGAAGGAGCAGAATTGGATTTTGTTGTCATAAATGGTAACAGTCAGGAAGAAGAGAAAAGAATAACTGTTTATACAACAAGGCCAGACACTATTTTTGGTGCAACGTATGCGTTCTTCTTTTGACATCTAATCATTAATGCCCCATTTGTAGACTACATTTCACATGTCGCTAGTCTTCTTTTTGCTGTGCAGATATTTAGTCCTTGCACCTGAGCATCTCTTTCTGTCATCACTTGTATCAGAAGCACAAAGTAAACATGTATGCTCTTCTTCCCCTTGATCTTTTCTTAATCTCAAAATGCTGTTCGTTCTTGTTCTTTTAAGAGATGATGGATGTGAGACAGGTAGAGGAGTACAGGGAACATGCTTTTAGAAAGAGTGACCTTGAGAGGACTGAGCTTCAAAAGGAAAAAACAGGTGTCTTTACTGGTTGTTATGCAAAAAATCCAGCCAATGGCCAAGCTGTTCCTATTTGGGTTGCTGATTATGTCTTGGGAAGGTTGTCTACCTTCTTATCTCCTCTTGTCCTACATTCATCGAACAGCATATGTCCTATGAGTCAATGACTGCATTAATGCTCTCGTAATGAATGAGAACCTAATACTAAAGTATTTATTTGTCTTACGAACTTCATGTTGACAAAGTTTCTGGGGTTTTATAGTAGTGTAACAATTATGATGCAGCTACGGGACAGGAGCAATAATGGCTGTGCCTGCCCATGACACACGCGACTTTGAATTTGCTATGAAGTACACTATCCCAATTTCTTGGGTTGTAAGACCAGATGATAGCGATTGTGGCAATTTTGAGAAACCATATTCAGGTGAAGGATCAATGATAAATTCATCATGTTCAGAGTCAGGGCTTGACATTAACGGTTTGCCTAGCAAAGAAGCTGCTTCAAGAGTCACCCAATGGCTTGAGAAAAGTGGAAACGGGAAGAAAAAGGTAACTTCCTCTGATTTATGAGGGATACCTCATAAGTTTGTATATCAGTTTTTGGAAAGTTGATGACCTTAAGCAGAATTATGAAGGAAGCAATTCTCATTTCTACTGCTCAGAAGATCTTACTTATTTCCCGTTTTATCTTGCTTCAGGTAAATTACAAGTTAAGGGACTGGCTTTTTGCCCGGCAACGCTACTGGGGGGAGCCTATTCCAGTTATCTTTTTGGATGGCACAGGAGAAGGTATTCCAGTTCCAGAAACCGAGCTGCCCCTTACCCTTCCTGAGTTGGATGATTTCACTCCCACAGGGACAGGGGAGCCACCTCTTGCCAAAGCAGATTCTTGGGTAGGTTTTTCCTAATATGTGATGATTTCAACTTGACAATCATTGCTTCTTTGTCATTTGGTACTTCTCTTTTTTCCGTTTTGTTCTTCCCTATTATAGCTTACCACACTTCATGTAATGACATACACTATTTTGACTGAACAATTTGTCAGGTTATAACCAAAGATCCTTTATCTGGAAAACCTGCTAGGCGAGAAACAAACACCATGCCCCAGTGGGCTGGTTCTTGCTGGTAATCAGCTATGTATTTGCTTCAATATTGGGTGTTTATGGAAGTTTAATTTCTTTCACAAGATCTACACCTAAAAAGACTTTGTATTTAACTAGTATTAGTTTTGTTTTTACATATTTTATATGGTTGTCATTTGTCAAAAGGGAGAAATCTAATGGGAATAGTACCAATTTCAAAAAAAAAAAAAGTGAGAAAACTAATGAGAATATATATTTTTTATATATTTGTGTTTGTGGGAAAGAGTATGATAATATGGACAAGAAGCATAGAATATTATAAGGCAAAGCAGATAGGAAGGATTTTTACTCTGACTTGCCAATTAAAAAAAAAAAGGAAGAAGATAGGAAGTACTTTACTCTGAATTTACTTGTTTGTTATCCATAGTGGGTGGCACTGGGCGCATATTTTGTCACCGGTAGTTATGGAAGTAAAAGGCCAACACTTACCTACTGCATTTAGATTAGAAGAGTGTCTGATGTTGACTCTCAAAATTTGGCTGCTTACTATGGGATTGAAAGTAAATGTGAGAAAAGCAAAGAATCTATGAATACTTTAATGTTATGTACTTAAACTGATAATGTGTGGTTCAAAAAACCAATGCAACTTTCACCCTTCGTCCTGTATGTAAAGAAGAAACCATCTTTGGTTTTAAGGTTCCTATGGATGTGTCATATGTCTGATCTGTATCTTGCTGCTTTTCATTGAACCATGTGACATCCTCCACTGATATACAGGTACTATCTAAGATTCATGGACCCAAAAAACTCCAGTGCATTGGTTGACAAGGCACAAGAACAGTGAGTTTGCTTTCTTTTTGTACAATCAGCGCTTCCATATTTTTCTGGCTTTCATTTTGTTATACATACTAGTTTGGAAAGTCTTGGTGTTTCAAAGTATTAGCCATCCATTTGCTTCTTTTTTCTTATAGGTACTGGGGCCCTGTTGACGTATATGTTGGTGGTGCTGAGCATGCTGTTCTTCATTTACTTTATGCCAGGTTCTGGCACAAGGTTAGCACTCCCAAGTCCCAATGCACTTATTACAAATAAAAAGAATACTCTCAGTTTCATGCTTTGGCTGTGCTTCTTTAGCCACTGCAGATGTTGTCAATATTGCAGTTGATACAAATGAACCAAGGCTTTCTTCTTCTTCCCTTATCCACCCCGTTTTATGGCTGGTGAATCCCTTCGCTAACCTAAATTTGACTTCAGTACATTGTTAGACAAGCCAAGTGACATAAATCTTCTTCTAATCAGAGCTTAGTGGAAAAATAGATGAGGTAGGAGGACAAATAAACCAAAAAAAGGGCTTAACAAGCAAGAGGAATGCCCTCTCTTTTTTTATTTGTCCTTTGGAAGAGCAGTTCAATTTACGAGAGCAAATTATATTTCTTCTCTAACACTTCTGTTAAAAATCATGACTAGGTTCATTGTTGCAGGTTCTCTATGACATAGATGCTGTGTCAACAAAGGAACCATTTAAGTGTGTCATAAATCAGGGCATAATTCTTGGTGAAGTAAGTTGATTTGCTTGGGGTCTTGAAAGTCCATTATTTTGTTGTCATTCTTTAACGATCAAGTTGTCAGGTTCAATATACAGCATACAAAGATGACGAAGGAAACTTGATATCAGCAGACTCTGTTGATGAGCTGGCTGAGTACAAACAAGAAAGAATACCTGAGGAAAAGGTTCATTGTACACTGATCATGTTCAATTACTTAGCTTCCTAAGAAATCTTTTAGCATCTTTTTATTTTAACTTTAGTTGTCAGAATGTAAGCCATCTGTTTGAAAGTATATTTTGATGATGAGTAGGTCATGAAATCTGGTGACTTGTTTGTTTTGAAAGACAACCCCGACATTCGTTTGATTGCCCGAGCTCACAAGATGAGTAAAAGTAGAGGAAATGTCATCAACCCTGATGATGTTGTTTTGGAGTATGGTGCAGATTCTCTACGCTTATATGAAATGTTTATGGGTCCATTAAGGTAGCTTCTTCTGCCTGTCCTTATCTTTTCTTTTGTTTCTCAAATTTTGTTTATTGTGATATATGTAGATCATCTCAAAGTTGTATTAGCACAGCATATCTTCTAGTGTGTAATGCAAACTTTTTATTATGTCTGATAGAGACTCGAAAACATGGAATACAAGTGGTATTGATGGTGTTCACCGTTTCCTAGCAAGATCTTGGAGATTGGTTGTTGGTTCAGCCTCTCCCACTGGTTCATATCTGGATGGAACTCTCACAGTTGATGAGAAACCTTCAATTGAACAACTTCGTTCTTTACACAGATGCATTGATAAGGTAGTACTACTTTTCAGTGGGTATGACTGGCATGTAACCTTTGGAATGGAATTTGGTTGGGATGTTAATGCACTTCCTATTATTACACAGCAGTTGTTGATTTGCGAGTTGGTTTATTATAACAGGTAACTGAAGAAATTGAAGGAACTCGGTTCAACACTGGAATTTCTGCAATGATGGAGTTCATTAACGCAGCATATAAGGTTTCTTGTTCTCATTTCCCCTCAGTGCTAAAAAAATAGTAAAACTGGAAAAAGGAGTGCCCACACTTTGATTATTTTTTTTTGTCTCAACTTTTGTCAGTCTGTTAGAGCAATTTTATAGGATTTAAGAAAAAGTCATCACTTCAATCTTGTCAAATTTTCAAAGGTATCCAACTTGGGCAGGGTGGAAGAGCAGCTTAGTCCAAAAATTTGATGTGCTCGTCAGAGTTAATTGCATAAGGGAAGAGATTTCAGTCTCTTCCTCAAGGCAAATGAAATACAAAATTGGTGAACTACTCCCAAGAGGACTTCTCTAGCTCTTCTCCTTCCCTGTTATATTAAAGTATCCAACTGAATGCTTGTAGACATCACCTGGGAAAAGGGCTGCACTGGGTCCAGCTACTCATGGAGTCAGGGAAGGGCTGGGCCCCACTGGGTCTATTTTACAGTCTTACCTTACATTTCTGCAAGAGGTTATCTCCATGGAAGACTTCATTGAAATGAGATCAAATTAGACACTTAAATTTCTTGCACTTAAAAATAACGACATAAGGGAAACAAAGAGTGATGTAGCTATATTAAATTCATTTCAAGTTACCTGTTTCCGATAGCATTTTAACTAATCTGTTGGATCTCATGTCTTTAGTGGGACAAGCTTCCGAGATCAATTATTGAAGCATTTGTTTTGCTGCTCTCACCATATGCACCTCACATGGCAGAGGAGCTCTGGTCTCGTCTGGGACACTCAGATTCCTTGGCATATGAGCCCTTCCCTAAGGTGAGTATTTTCTTGATCTTAATTGTTACTCTCTCTATTCCTCTTCCGTATCCCGCCCTACTGCATAGCTTCTCGTTATCACTTATCTATATATTTAGTTGTTCAGTTTTGTTGTAAAACTGCAGGAGGAGTCCATTTTCAGCAAATATTCAATATAAACAGGCTAAAACCCAGATAATTTTGAAAAATATGAAAACATACTGTTGTTTGTAGTTGCCTCGTGAGACAAATTAAATTTCTGGGATTACTAGAAGCTCATGAACATCTTAAAATCATTGAATTAGGTGAAACATTTACTGATTTTCGGTTATCACGACAGGCTGATGCTAGATCAAAAGAGAGTACTGTAGTCCTTCCAGTCCAAATTAATGGAAAGACTAGAGGTACCATACAGGTCGAAGAAACATGCACAGAAGAGGAGGCCTTTAGATTAGCTTCATTTGATACAAAACTGTCCAAGTTTTTGGATGGGAAATCTATTAGGAAGAGAATTTACGTCCAAGGAAAAATTCTGAACATTGTCATAGATATTCCGAAAAAGGCCAAGGTGGTTCAACAATAGTAGATACAATGCCTGGAGTCGCTATACATTGGGTTGACGGATTAATAACACCATTGGTAGCAAAGCAGCGATGGCACCTGTACCAGAATTCATTTGCTGTACAATATTGTTAAGAGGACAAAAAGCTCTCCAGCAGTGTAAGTGGGATAGGCTGTGTAGTATAGTTGAAGAAATAGAAAGAGAGAGAGGAGTAAGCAAAATTGCTTAATCTATTCGTCTTCTGCATAAGTTATATTCATTATTGTACAAAATATGCTGTTGTGTTTATATATGAAATGTTTCTTCACAGAAACATCAATGAACATTGTTTCATTTTTCAAGGAATTTTTGTCATAAGACAAATAATATGAATAGAATAGTACTATATATTTGTCAGAAGAATGATAGGTGGATGATCAATTTGGCTTGGGAAGTTAGGTAAAATATGTTCCAAACAAACTTTAGCTAAACGAAAGAGGCCTCCATGTTCTCGTGTCTTAATTTAAAGGGAAAATTAGCGTCTCGTTTACTTCAATAGTCGGTGCCAATATTCATTTTAATTGTCGTGAAGATTTGTGCCCCAAACAATTATTGACAGATTACGGAATTTCTCAATTCCATCACGGGGAAGGTACCTAGTCTTACTATTTTAAAAACTAGTACACGTATTTTTGCATGTGCGTTGCGTGACAATCATTCTATCATGTTCTATACAATGATGTTCATGGAATTAGACAGATTTCAATTATAGTACTGTTGACAAATCCTAAATAAAATACATTTTTATCTTTTATGTCATTGCTATGCACCTTCTATGATATAAAACATCCAATTTGTAATTTTATGACACATAGTTACCCTGATCGAGGACATACATAATCGTAAATAGAAGATTGTGGAGGAAGGCAATTATAGTTGAAGGTTAGTAGGTAATTGAGTATTGTGTCGTTTATTCTTTAATACTAGTAGTTATAGCATTATTCCTATAGGTATGAGATCAGTTAGTATTTGTTGTTGTAGGAGGTTTATTGAAAATAGTCTTTTTACTTCCAAGATAAGAGATAAGATCTATTATTCTTTATTGGTCTCAAACATCATTTTCTGAGATTATACTATACTATATTGTTGTTTGAGGGAGGATATGAAATATGTAAAAGACCAAACGACGTCGTTAGCGTCTTCCCCTTCCTTGTCTTTGAGACAGTTGTGCACCAAGGAACAGAACAAAAGGCAAAGCACCAGCAAGCAGTGTGAAACCAAAAAAAAGCATTTGGTGTCGTCTCTGAAATGCTTCTCTCTCTCATTCGCTCCTTTCAACCGCCACCTGTTCAATGTAGACACACACATATATATATATGCATTTATTTATATTTATACACAGAGAGAAAGATAAAGTGCAAATCTCTTTTTTCTTTTAAATTTCAGGAGAAGAAGGAAGAAAAGGAGCAAAGAGAATTCAAACCTATGAAGAAGAAGCCGGGGGCGGCGATGGCTATGGCGGCGACCGCCGGAATGTCTGTGAGAAACGTGCTGTGGTTGTGGTGGAAGTTGTTGGTTCTCGTTTCTCTTACTATTTGTGTGTTGGCTTTTCTCAAGCTCCAAAACTACTCTCTATCCGATTCGGAACTTTCCTCTTCTACTTCTTCAATTTCTAGTAGATCTCGAGCTGTTGATTATACTGGCAATCCCAAAGTTGCTTTCCTCTTTCTAGTGCGTAGGAATTTGCCTCTCGATTTCCTTTGGGGAAATTTCTTTGAGGTTAGATGATTTTTCATTTTTTCAGTAAACTTAGCAAAAATTCATCAAAATTAGTATCAGGATAGCTCTTTGTCCTCCCTTTATACTCTTTTGTGATGATTGAACTCTTCTTGCAGCTTCAAAATGTGTAACAGTGCATTTTTTTTGGGGAATAGTAGTGAAATTTCAATCTTTCTTAAATTTGCTAGAACACAATGGAAATGTGAAAATTATTAGGTTGCGCAGATATTACCTGTTTCAAAACCTGAATATTTGATATTATTATCTCTTTGGTGTTTGCAGAATGCTGACCCTGGTAATTTTTCCATATATGTACATTCGGAGCCTGGTTTTGTTTTTGATGAGTCTACTACAAGATCAACTTTCTTTTATAATCGCCAATTGACAAATAGCATCAAGGTAAGTGGTTTTACTTGCCTACTGTGTTGCACATTGTAATATAAAAATATGTTTTGTATCTTTATTCTGTTCCTTTTTTTTTTGTGATTGAAGTAATTTCATTTTGCAGTGACATGCGCGTTTAATTCAGTAAATTCATTTTATTCCTTTTCTTTTGTCATTTTGATCGGTCTATTTATGTTTATTGCTCTTGGATAGTATCAGGACATGTATCTGATTGAACTTTTATGTAGGATTTGGTAGGTTGCATGTAATTTCCTCCAATAGGTTGATAGGTTGGAAATTTAGATTCTAAACCTTAAGCTTATATATTATTATTGCACCAACCTACGAACGATGTTTGGTATATGGTAAATCAACCACTCTAATTGGTATAACTCTTTCCGTTTTGGGGGTACCAAATTGATTGACAATGTTCCCAGTATTCCATTTGTAATATTATTTTGTAAAACTTTCACAACTTTTAATGATTCAATTTTTTTTTTTTTAAAGTTCTAAACTTTGATGCGATGTTTCCTGTATCAGATACTCTCGATAGGACTACCTACTACTTTAATATTTGTATCCACTACCATCAATACAAGATTTAAAGTCAATTTGACATTTTAAAATCGGTCTCATAAAAAATGTAGTATTATTCATTTACTTCTGTTTGCTTTTTTTATCACTTTCATATCTTTACCAGATTGATACTAAGAGTGACCTGTAGGTAGCTTGGGGAGAATCAAGTATGATCCAAGCAGAGAAATTATTACTTGGCGCAGCGCTTGATGATCCAGCAAATCAAAGATTTGTTCTCTTGTCGGACAGGTAGACTTTTTACTTCAAAAACATTTGATGTGTGACATCTCTCAGATAAGTCTGTCTAGGCGGCTTGTTAGTGTGCATGCACGTGCCTTATTGATGCATGGCATTCTCAGCAATTGCTTCAGCTATTGGTTTTCACAAACTGATCTTTTTATGCTTTCGTTTTTCTCATGACCCCGATTTACTTGATTCTCTCCCTTAAATGGAGAAGTCTAGCATCTTTCAAAACACCCCTTCATATATTTTGAAGTTTCTTTTATGATCAAACTATTTAGACACATTCCTTTGGTGTACCTATCTAACTAAGATCAATTCTCTTATTGGCCATCTCAAACTCAATAACATATTCACACCTTTTGTTTTGTAAATTTACACACAGTTCAAACCGGGTGATCTGAATTGCATTTGAGGTAATACTTGCATTAGATATCAAGACTCGGGTAGAGCTGTAATAATTTTGGTTCTTATTATTGAAGAAGAAACAGTCATACAACTTTTTTAGACATGCTTAGCACCAATGCTAATTACTATCATTACTATATTGAATAGACATGGATATGGTAGGAAGTGAATTCACACTGGAATTATTGAATGGACAGCACAATCATATTCTTGCTTGGTAAATGGTCATAGTACATTTATAAGACAGAATACACATTTCGTATCCAAAAAAAAGGGAAAAAAAAAGAAAAGAAAAAGAAAACAAAGACATATTCAAAACTTTCTCGTGCACATACAGTCCATGCTAAATAACTTAAATCGCCCAGTATGCAGTTGCACTAGAGACTAAGTGTCTAGGCAACATATCTTCTTTACTTCTCGTTAATGAATCATAAGAGAGCATACTTCAAAATGTAGTGTGTTCCAATTCTTTTATCCATGTATTTCCCTTCTGTTTGTTTCACCCAATTATTGAGTTATGGTTTGTGCCTTGGTTTTAAGAATTTTTCTCTAAATGTGTAATGGTTGATATTGCAGCTGTGTCCCACTGTACAACTTTAGCTTCATATACAACTACTTGATGGCTTCTTCAAGGAGCTTTGTGGACAGGTAACATGGATGATAAAACTTGTGTGATTGCTGGACAGGTGGTTGATTTTGTGGAACTTGTAGGAAAGGATAGATAAAAAAAAGTAATCAACTCCTTGAGTGGGTTCAGGATTTAAGGATCTGGTTGAATTACTAATGAATTATTTCGAATTCTCGTATTAATTGCATCAACATGGAATGAATGAGGTTCTATTTGTCTTCCAGTTTTCTTGATAAAAAGGATGTCCGCTACAACCCAAGGATGTCACCGTATATACCAATGAGCAAATGGCGAAAAGGGTCACAGGTAATTGCCCCTCAGTCTGAATTATAAGCACATCTATGTCCCACCAACCTCTACTATGAAATTCATTACTCTGTCCTGATTAAAAAGAATCCATTAACGTGTGTATTTTTCTGCTCTAGTGGAGTTGAATTTTCATTAATTTCTTGCTAAGCAAAATTCAAGGCATATGATAGGGTAGAGGGGTGTTGACAAGCAGGGTGTGACAACTTTAGATACTTTGAAATGCTTCTTTTTTCAGATTAATCCAAAATCATGTTCAAAGATCAAAGGGAAGGAGCACTTACCAGCTCCTTCAAATGGGAAAATGACGTACAAAAGTGAAAAGAAACTCAGGAACCAAAGAGGTCTGCAAAAAACTTATGCTGATAACAACTAAAAGCACCTATATACTTGATTTAAAAAGCACCTATGTACTTGAAATGTGTCAACCTATATAACTACCTAACAAAAATTGAAAGATATTATTCAGAAGGGATTTACCTACCATCTTAATGATCTTTGTTGAACTTGTATCTGTGAATAAAAGAATTAGTTCAATACGTGAAAATATAATCCATGAAATCCGTGGGTCCTCGCCATCTTAAGCATGGGGTGTGGCCTTATGGTCAATGAAGTGAATTGAGAACCATGAGGTATTGGGTTCGAATCCTAGTGGAGACAAAAACATTTAGCGATTTGTTCTCATTTGTCCAGTCATTGGTGGACAGAGTTAGCAGGTACCCCGTGGAATTAGTTGAGGTATGTGTAAGTTGACCCAAACACCATGAAAGTTTCTTCTCAGATCAAGATTGTGTTCTAAACATAAGATTTTAGCATGTCGGTCTATCAATGTGGGAAATATTGATTCATGACCTACTAATTTTAAAGGACAGTTGCTGAACTTCAATGAGAAGAACTATATTTTTAATTGACGAAATTAATGTGTGCTCAAGTTATTGTACTCTTTAAAAATCATCTTTAGATCCTGATCCAGAGAAAGTCATTTTTAGTTTCATCCAGCAGTTTTTTTCACCTTTTAAAGTTAATAGTTTTTGTATCTATAAGCTAGGTAGACTTGTTTTTCGAATCTCGGATGTTTCTTTTTTTAAATCGTAATATCTCAAATCAATAAAATATACTGCATGATCGTATGCGTATGACAGTGATCCATATCTGCTTCTATGAGTTTTGACTTGACATTTTAGTCCAGTGGATCACTTTAATCAGGAAGCATGCAGAAGTGGTGGCAGATGATGATGCTGTGTTTCCAGTCTTCAAGATGTTCTGCAAGGTTCAATGTCATATGCTCTTCCCTCTTTAAACTTCACATATGTGTTTACATGGATAATGCTATAAGGTTAAACGGCATGCTTAATAAAGCATTGGTGCTTCAGGTTTATAAAATTACTGGTGCTCCTCAACAGCCTAAAATCCCTCATTTACTAATGTATGCACGATGATGGATATGCCTTTGTAGTTTAATGTCTTCCTTTGTTGGGTTACTGTCCGTTACATTCTCTAATTGGAACTGTTAAGTGTGGTTTTACACTGATGCATCATATCTCATATGCTTCATTTATGTGATAACTGATAGAGTCATGATTTTAATCTTGCAGAGACGTCCACCGCTGGAAGCCAGTAAGGGAAAAAAAAATATTGTAAGTCAGAGTGCCTTCTGCTAAGAAGATGCATTTGACATTATTTATATTTGAGAACAGGAGGATCTCACTGTACATAGTTCAAGTGCCCTTTTCTCCCACTTCCGTGGTTGCCTTGCTTTGTATGTGCTCCTTTGCAGCACCATCCTCTTGTGCGTCGTCCATGACGCTGTGCCGACTTCCTCAGTTGGCTCCTCTCCCTTGGCCCCATCCTTTCTTGCGTTTGTGTTACTTTTGTCATTCC
>JAJOOR010009671.1:0-17966 GCA_036250505.1 Solanum acaule
GTAGTGGAAGTGACGCAATATCCGACTTGGTTAGCTAATGTTGTTCCGGTTGCCAAGAAAGACGGAAAAATCAGAATTTGTGTTGACTACAGAGATCTAAACAAAGCTAGCCCGAAAGATAATTTTCCATTGCCAAACATTCACATCCTCATTGATAATTGTGCTAAGCATGAGATGCAGTCGTTTGTGGATTGTTATGCGGGTTATCACCAGATCCTGATGGATGAAGAAGATGCAGAAAAGACAGCTTTCATCACGCCCTGGGGTGTATATCATTATCGAGTGATGCCTTTTGGTCTCAAGAATACTGGTGCTACTTACATGAGGGCTATGACGACCATCTTTCACGATATGATTCACAATGAGATCAAGGTGTATGTAGATGATGTCATAATCAAGTCCCGCGAGAGTTCGAATCACTTGACTCACTTGAGGAAATTTTTTGATCGCTTGCGTCAATACAATTTGAAGTTAAATCCCGCCAAATGTGCTTTTGGAGTGCCAGCTGGCAAGTTGTTGGGATTTATAGTTAGCAGGAGGGGAATTGAGCTTGACCTTTCCAAGATCAAGGCGATCCAAGAATTACCTCTTCCGAAGACAAAGAAGGAGGTGATGAGTTTTCTAGGAAGGTTGAACTACATCAGCCGGTTCATAGCTCAATCCACCGTGGTGTGTAAGCTCATCTTTAAGTTATTGAAAAAAGATGCCTCAACCAAGTGGACCGGAGAATGTCAAACTACTTTTGATGCCATCAAGAACTATTTGTCCAATCCACCGGTGTTAGTCCCTCCACGAGAAGGGAGTCCATTATTGCTATATTTGTCGATCTCGAATAACGCGTTGGGATGCGTGTTTGGTCAACATGATGAGACTGGGAAGAAGGAGCGAGTCATTTATTACTTGAGTAAAAAGTTCACTCCATATGAGGCTCGTTACACTCTTTTGGAGAGAACGTGTTGTGCTTTGACTTGGATCGCTCAAAAGTTGAGACATTATTTGTCTTCTTATACCACGTACCTTATCTTCAAGATGGATCCATTGAAGTATATTTTCCAGAAAGCAATGCCGACCGGGAAGTTGGCTAAATGGCAAATGCTTTTGAGTGAGTTTGACATTGTGTATGTGACACAAAAGGCGATAAAAGCACAAGCCTTGGCTGATCATCTTGCGGAGAATCCCGTTGATGAAAAGTATGAACCGCTCAAGACTTATTTTCTCGACGAGGAAGTTTCATTTGTGGGTAAAGATATTTCTGAAGCATATCCTGGTTGGATAGTATTCTTTGATGGAGCGGCAAATCACCAAGGGAAAGGTATCGGAGCAGTCTTAGTGTCAGAATCCGGTCAGCATTATCTTGTGGCGGCTAAACTCCGATTTAATTGCACAAACAACATGGCTATGTATGAAGCTTGCATCCTCGATTTAAAGATGGCAATCGACATAAACGTTCATGAGCTTCTAGTTATTGGAGACTCAGACTTACTGATTCATCAAGTTCAAGGAGAATGGGCCGTAAAGAATCCAAAAATCACACCGTATGTGCAGTATATACATAAGTTGTGCAAGAGATTTTGCAAGATTGAGTTCAGACATACTCCCAAAGCACAAAATGAGTTGGCCGATGCTCTTGCCTCCATTGCCTCGATGATCAAACATCCAGATAGAAGTTATATTGATCCAGTAGATATAGAGGTAAAAGAGCAGTCTGTTCATTGTTCACATGTTGAAGCGGAACCAGATGGTTTGCCTTGGTATTTTGACATCAAGAAGTATTTAGAGGACGGGACTTATCCTGAGAATGCAATGTTCAACCAGAAGAAATCGATACGCCGTATGGCCCTCAATTTCTTTTCAAGTGGGGAAATCCTTTACAAGAGGACTCCAGATTTAGGTCTTCTCAGATGCGTTGATGCTAATGAAGCTGCAAAGCTTCTGGAACAGATACATGCCGGAGTTTGTGGTACTCACATGAATGGGCTCACTTTGGCTAGGAAGATCCTTCAAGCCGGTTACTTTTGGATGACTATGGAACATGACTGTTGCAAGTTTGTGCAAAAATGTCATAAATGTCAAGTGCATGGAGATTTGATTCGGGTGCCGCCTCATGAACTCAATGATATGAGTTCACCTTGGCCGTTTGTAGCTTGGGGCATGGTTGTCATTGGTCCAATAGAGTCAGCCGCCTCTAACGGACACAGATTCATTTTGGTTGCTATTGACTACTTCACCAAGTGGGTGGAAGCAGCTTCGTACAAGTCGGTAACCAAGAAAGTTGTAGCTGATTTTGTTCTCAACAACCTGATATGTAGGTTTGGAGTACCAGAATCCATCATTACTGATAACGGAGCGAATCTTAACAGTCACTTGATGAGAGAGATATGTGAACAATTCAAGATTACTCACCGGAATTCCACCGCCTATCGTCCCCAAATGAACGGAGCTGTAGAAGCCGCCAACAAGAACATAAAGAAGATTTTGAGGAAGATGATTGACAATCACAGAGGCTGGCACGAAATGTTGCCATATGCTTTGTCGGGTTATAGAACGACTGTCAGAACATCAGTCGGAGCAACTCCATATTTGTTGGTGTATGGGACAGAAGCAGTTATACCTGCCGAAGTTGAGATACCTTCATTGAGAATCATCCAAGAAGCTGAATTAAGTGATGTTGAATGGGTTCACAAGCGGATTGACCAGCTAACATTGGCTGATGAGAAGAGAATGGTTGCCGTTTGTCATGGTCAACTGTATCGACAGAGAATGATTCGTGCTTTTCACAAGAAAGTAAGAGCCAGGATATTTGAAGTTGGTCAGTTGGTTCTTAAGTGCATTTTCCCTCACCAAGACGAATATAAAGGAAAATTTGCGCCAAATTGGCAAGGGCCCTACATGGTTCGCAAAGTGTTATTCGGAGGTGCCTTGGTAGATGGATGGCACCGAATGGCCGAAACCAATCAACTCAGATGCTGTCAAGAGATACTACGTGTGAAGTTTCAGTTTGTATTCCTGTCATTCCCTTGTAATCGTTCTATTTGCTTGTAATTACTTTGTTTAGAATTTTATCCCTCTTGTAACAAACTACGTTTGACCTGAATTCTCAAGAATGAGATACTAGGCGGCCTATGTCGGCCTTGGCCACCCCTTTATCCCTTTTAATATTTCCTTGTACTTGAACTACGTTCGACCTGAATTCTCAAGAATGAGATACGTAGGTGGCCTATGTCGGCCTCGGTTGGTTTCTTTGTAAATTTTTTATTTTGTTAATCTTTGAGGGGGAACTATGTTTGACCTGATTCCTGCCTCAACGGGATACGTAGGCGCCACAAGGGCTCGGTCATATTTCCCGTAGGATTTCTATTTTTCCTTTACAATAGAAACTAGGACAGAGTTTTTGAGAGGGACTCAAAAATTCTCGAGAAGAAGGTTTTCTCCAACAAATCAAGGCTGGAGTTACTTTGAGATTTGCAACTGGACAGAATTTTTGAGAGGATCTCAAAAATCCCGTGATTTACTCCCCAAATGGTTAAAGATATGCTAGATCAGTTAACTAGGACAGAAATTTTGAGGATGGCCTCAAAATTTCAACAAGGTTCATCGGGAGTGTGAAACAACTTTGAATACTTCCCAGCATATAATCAGATAGACCTTGAAGCATCAACCTCAAAGGTGTTTGTTAAGAGCTCGACGTGACATGACACTTGGCAGTGACCTTTCCCTAACTATTACTTTTCGAAAAACCTATTTTTTCTCAAAACTTCCTTTTCATGTTTCAATTATTTTTGCATAAAATTGTTTTGTCTTATCTATCAAGAAGCGGGAGATCGGAGAAACAGACAAGGGGTAGACGACCGAAGAGATCGACACAGATTAGTTCATTTTTTTTAAAAAAACTAACAATTTTTCTGTGGATGCAGGTTTATAGGTTTACCTCAAAATCAACATATTCCTTCATTCAATGAATATGGAAAAGTCAAAAGGGCGAAGAGCTCCTTAAAATTGACAATTTTTTCTGTGGATGTAGGAAATATTTTAGGCTTCTTATGACAAAGAATTGGGAATATGAATAGCATTATTCAAATTCTCAACAAGGCGAGGTCCATAACGAATATACAATTATGTTTGGAAATGAAACAAAGGAAAACCTCGAAGAAAGAGATTTTATTTATTTTACAGCAACTAAAGATACTTGGAGGACATTATCTGCATCATATTATCAGACATGATAATATTACTACCCGTAGAGTCATTTATATCGTATTGTCAAATGAGACGATACCACTATTCCGTGGGTCATTTTTTTGTCTATTGAGACAATACCGCCACCAAAAATACCCCAGAAGATCACATATATTGCTCGGGGAAGCATTATCTTCGTTCGTTACCGGGGACGACGTCATCAAAAGAAATCATGCATTGCAAGAGAAAGAAACCATGCATTACAATAGAAAGAAATTCATGCATCGCGGGAAAAAGAGACTCATGCATTGCAAGAAAGAGTCATGCATTGCGGGAAAGAGATTCATCATCGCAAGAGAAGATTCATGTATAGAGAAAGAAATTCATGCATCGCGGGAAAAGAGACTTATGCATTGCAAGAAAGAGTCATGCATTGCGGGAAATAGATTCATGCATCGCAAGAGAAGATTCATGCATTACAAAAGAAAGAAATTCAAGCATCGCAAGAGAAGATTCATGCATTACAAGAGAAAGAAATTCATGCATCGCAGAAAAAGAAACCATGCATTACAAGAGAAAGAAATTCATGCATCGCGGGAAAAGAGACTCATGCATTACAAGAGAAAGAAATTCATGCAGCGCGAGAGAAAGAGTTCATAGATCACTAAGAAGGAAATCATGCATCGCAAGAAAATCAACATCGATTGCATCATTTTTCTTTGCGAAAATGACATCAAGAGAACTATCAACATATTACATCAGCCTATTTTATTACGTTGACATCAAATGAAGAGCACACTGAAGATTGTATTGCAAATATGAGACACAAGCTTTATTTGCTTTACGTCAAACTCGATAGGGTTGATATCAAATGCTCAAGGAGAGCAATTAAGTGTCAACACGGTGCGGACGACATCAAAAAGGATGCATCACAACATGGAACTTTTACTTAGCAGCGAACTGGGACATAGTCCAAAGAGGAGTGCCAAACTCTTGGGACGCGAGCAGATGAGCGAACGCCACCACAATCAAACCACACCCCTATCAGAAGGCATGTGGGTTTTTTTCTTTAAGTTTCCTGGTTTCAATTTCGCATTCGGAAATTTTGGGTCTCAGCAGCTTTCCATTCTGAGTGACAATGCACCAAGAGCTTTGGAAATTATGTCCGTGTAAATTCTTGATTATGAGTGTGAAGCGCGCCACATTCATGGCTAAGAGGTTGTAAGCCTCCTTTTCATACTCGATTCATTTTGTCACTCTTCCAGAACCAAAGGTCATCTTGCATACTAGATTTCCTTTTCAACCGATAGAGTCGAACTACAAACAGCTTGATTCCTAAGGTCTAAGGATATTTAGGCGGCATCGATGCTGAAAAATCGGTTGTATTTCAACATTCACTCTTAAATCCTATTCTCGAGCATTCCGATCTCTTCATAATTCGATATCGGGATGACTTATGAATCCCTTCAAATCGTGTGCTAAATCAAGCATATCGAACTACAGGTGGCCTGAATTCTCATATAGCCTGAGATATGTAGGAAACCCATTTTCGGGGTTCGACCATAATTCCTAAAGTCCGTACCTAATACCTTTCCAAAAGGACGAAGATGTGTTCGGTCAAAACTGGATTTGTCAATTTCGTTTGCCTCGAATTTCTTTCATCAATCCAAGTCAAACGAGGGACAGTTGTTGACACCCAATTTTGACCCTCCCCTAATATAAATTAATCATCGAGCTTCTTAAATTCCCAATGATTTGAAATAGTTGACTATATAAAATTTAAATATTTTCAGAGTCATTTTGAGTAATTTCATTTTTTTTTCTCTCCTAATAATTTTAACTAATATATATATGATATATAATTTTGTATATATTTATTACATTTTATTAATATTCGAAAATCATCTCAAAATATATTTTAGTTTTGCTTAAATAGTTGGTTAATTGATTTAGTTAATTAGTACTTATATTTTCAAGTTATTAGTTTACAATTAAGTTAATTATTTTATCTTATTAAGATTAGGAAGCTCGTTAGTTAATTAATGTTAATTCATCTTGTTTAGCCGAATTTACTAACTAATTCAATTCGGCTATCTCTTAAATTCAATTGGCCATAATTACAATTTATTTGGCCAAATCCTCAATTCAAAACCTGGCATTTTATTACAAACATAGCCAACCCTTCTACCCCACCTTAAACCCATTTGACCAAAGTTTTGGGCCTTTTTTCAGCCGGCCCAGTTCCAATTCAATACCTTTCTTCAGCAGCCCACTCTTAGCCAACCAAAATTTAAGCCCACTAATTTAATACCAAACAAACCCATTCCACACAATACACACATCATATCCAAACAACAATTCCAAATGACCCAACAGCAATATACGTACAGTAGTCCTAAATACAACAAACAGTAGCCGACGCAGACCCGACACTTGTACATCGTTCTCCTTCTTCCTCATCGTGACCCGCACAGAACGAAACCCATCATCGACCCGAATTCAGCAGCTCACGTGAACTAGATAGCAACAGTACGCAACTTCTTCTCCTTCACACGTCAAAAAGACGGAAAGCTGCCATCCTCTTCATCAATGGAACAGAAAGAACAGACCTGCAGTTGCGTCCTAGAACAGCCGCCTGTCAAGCCATCCACGCCCTCTTACCGTGCGGATTTTGGGGGATTTCGGTTGAAAATTTTCAAATTGAAGGTTGAACTCGAATTCCTATTCTACCTTTTTCCCCCAATTTCGAACCCCAGCTCCCTTTCTATAAATACCTTCTTCTTGTTCTTGATTAGGGGGAGAAGAGATTAAGAGTTAGCTAAGTGTTGAGAGGAAGAAATATATCTAAACCAAAAATCGTTAAAACTATTCGGATCAGTCTTGGCTCTTGCTTGTTTTTGTCTTGTTCGTTCGAGTTTTTCGGAGTCGTGTTTCGGTGGAAGAATCGCTACCCTCCTCAGCTCGTTCGTTTTAGGTCGCTGCTCCAAGAAAGGTGATATTTTTCATCCTTCGTATTACATTTCGATATTAGTTGTTGTTTGAATCTTGTTCATTTTCTAAGTTTTCAGTAGTTAGTTTTTTCCTTTTTTTATTTTTTATTTATGCTTTCTCAACTTGAAGAACATTAAGAACGGAATATAATTGGTTGAGCTTTCCCTTGGGTTGATGTTCTATAAGTAAATGTGCATTTGATGGTTCATATCTATTTTAGATTGATTTTGGTTGTAGAACTCGAGTAATCCCTCTCCATTTAAAGAACCCGCATACAACGACAAAATAATTTGATCTCGTCCTTGTGCATTAGAAGAAGCTTAAGCTTGGTTGTTTACTATTTTAGCATGATTTTAGTTACTACCACACTCGTGAGTTTATACTTCTTTCCTTAGAATCTTTACTCATGAGTTCCATCGAATTTATCTACCACATTTTAGCTTAGGAATGGCTATAGCAGATTATGTTAGACAAATTGCTACTATGTCAATAATACATTATGGTACAATTTAGGAATTTAAATACAACCATAGCTACTCTTTTCCTTCCCCTTCATTGATTGTTGTGCCATTCAAGTTAACATAGACTGTTATTTTCGACTCGTGATTCAGCGAACATTCTACTTGTGTTTAATAGGGGACCATTTGACTATGGAAGATTTTGTCCCATTTGTTGGTATACCATTTGATTGAGGTTCCAGAATATGGAATTTATACACTAGCTTTGGTTATCATTGAGCCCATTTGAAGTTCTGTCTAATCAAGTTATGCTTGTAAATACAATTTCAGTTGCAAGAATGGTAAGGATGCATTCTGTGTACATCTAAGACCAACATTGTGTCTCTATTCTAATTCCTATCACAGGATTAACTCTTTTATACATCTTAAGACATCTACATGTGTTTTTTTTTATTTGGTGTTGGAGTATGGTCTTGGTAAAAAGTCAAACGTTTGATAGCCTATTTGTCTACAACAATTTTAGCATGTTGGTTTAGTAAGTTGACACTATAAACATCCTCTTGTATTTAAGACTATGCAGGTAATGACATCATTAGCACTATATATATGGCCTAATTTGATTTTAATAAATTCAGGATTAGTACAGTTCCTTATCTTTAGATGTATGTTGAATGTGTAATCTCTATCAGTTGATGTTCAAAGTTCATTGTGATGCTTTATTGATTTTATTTTTTTTATTTTCTTTTACTCTCTGATCATTTGAAAATATTGCATTGGCATATAGTGGATATTTGAGTAGAGCTATTTTGTCAAGAGTATTAATGCTCTTATTCATTATGTTAAAACCTTGTTGTTACCGTTCTTTAAGATTTGCTCCTTATTAAGATAGTGTTGTAGGGTCAATTCTTAAAATTAGTATATCCATGTTGGTTAGTCCATTTTACATTAATTAGATTAAGCATGAATTTTGGCATAGCAATAGATTCAAAATGAGTTGATGAAACTTGGCATATGGCTTTGATAGGGCACTACCATGAGACCTAGTTTTATTAAAAAATGTGTCGTGTGAATACTCGTTTTTGATAAATGTAGTAAATTCCTTTAATTAGTTTGCTTGTTTAGTCAATAATATCATGTTTTGTCTTGTATCTTAGATATTTACTTTCTTACCTTCAATCGATTGCACATTTTATTATTGTTTATGCCAATTCTAATTTCTTATCACCTTTTTTTATTGCATATATATACGAATCCTCATGGGCTTCCACCCTCTCGTTGCATTTCGATGATTGGGCCATAGGGGCCCAATTTTTCTTTTCTTTGAGTCAGCCGGGTCATCCGAATAGGGCTGTACAGGGGCTGGAAATTGCAAACAAGTCTTAGAAAGCTAAAAACAGGTTGAGATACAGCCTGTATACATTGATATACATCGGTATACACTCATATACAGGTCAAAAACTCAGAAATACAAGGCTGGAGCAAAATACATGTGTTCAGAAGCAAGAGATACATGAAAAGAGCTAATATATATGCTCATATACACTGATATACATCCAGTGTATACGCAAAACGGGAGTGAGATTAAAGCTTAAAAATATAGCGAAATTGGCCTAAGAAGGGGCCCAATTTCATTATCTCGTTTACTTTTCTAATTATTTGATTATGTGTTAACTAATCTTATTTAACTCTAACTTTAAATAACTTAATTAGATCCCCCAAAAAAGACGAGTCATTTTCGTTGTGTTGGTTTATTTTAATACATTTCACTTGTTGTGTTCATTTATTTTATTAATCAAGTATATTGGTCAAATTTTATATCTTCAATTAAGTTAGAACTTTTGGTTCTGAAAAATAAAAAAAAAAAAAAAAAGATGTTCTTTAATACTTTTTCACTTAATCACGTTTTATTCACCTTAAAATTATTTTTAAGTTAAAGTACTTAGGTTAGTCAATTAAGAAATTATTTTCATGTTTTAAGTTATTAAATTGGTTTAAAATGAATTAAATGAATTCTAATTAATCTAGTTTTATTAATATTCTAATCACTTGTAATTTAATTCAAATGTTTCATTTTGGATCTCATTCTCTAAAAAATAAAATAAAAATGAAATATAAAAATGTTTGTTATTTAGCTATATTTCAAAGTTAACTGAAATATTGTAAATTATCATATTTTCTTTTATATTAAACCATTTTCCTAAAAATAGTCAAAATACTTGTTAGTCAAGTCGCAGGTCAACCGCATGTTAGCGGACAATTCGAATGCTTAAACCCTTCTCGAAGTGTAAATTGAACCCCTAACCCTCTTTGGTATTTTCAAATGATTTTTTCTGTTTAAATCTTTGAAAATTATAAATTTTCTTAATTTCTTTAAAAATTAAGTGGCGATTCTTTCTAAGTATTTCTCAAATTGTTTTTATACTTAGAACATTTCAAAAAGTGATATTTTTGAAAAAAGAAAAATTACGACACAACAAAAATGACGATTCTGCTGGGGAATCAGTTAATTTCTAACAATAAGATTTGACTATTTGACTAATTATTATTAATTGTTGAATTGTTTATTTGTGCTTAATGTGTTTAAATTGCTATAAATTGTTGCATTCATGGCATAACATATTCCGTCAAATGACTCTTATTTTTTATTTTTCACTTAAAGGACGATTATGCGGCCCGCAGTCGTTCGTTAACCAAATTGTTCTCGGGGTACCCTGACGAATGTAGTTGGCTACTGGATAGTCAACGGTCGTTAACTGTCCCAACCTAAGTAGTCTGCTTGGGTCACTTATCCACTATAAATAAAGCTCACTCTTAGTCAAACTAGGATAGAGCTGAACTTAATCCCGAAATTTAGCGCATTTTAAACTAAGATGACCCAACACCCAAGGCGTGTTGGGCCCATTAGAAAGATCACCTTGAGTCAAAAGGGCCCACGGCCCGAACGTACGTTCATACTTACGTGTTTGAATGATGTATGTGCTATTTGACAAAATGTTATGTCTTGGGTTTGGGGGGTATCTAATTATGTGTATGTTTTTTGTAGATGACCAAGCAACACTTGAGTTTCAAAATGGTCACCGAGACGTCAAACCTTCTTCGTGTGTGGTGGTACAATCTCAATGCATATCAGAAAAGAGAACTTTCCATTCACTTGGGTCACCTCCCGTCAATAATGAATCTCAAAGTCTGGCCTAAGTTCATTGAGGTGGTCACTCGATTTTGGGATGACGAGAGGATGGTGTTTCGCTTCGGAGACGTTGAAATGACACCAACTGTTGAAGAAATCAGAGATTGCCTAGACAATGTTTGAAATGTGCCAAAAAAGGAAAAATCATCCAGATCACCACATTTTGCTACCAGATAAGCCGACCAGCACAGAACTGAAGAACATGTTGTTACTGGTAAATGCAGACTGGCTAGACACCCCGAGTATTTCGTTTCTGAAAATCAACGAACGGTGGAGACACGAGAACTATTATAAGAATTTTCCAAATGAGTTTCTCAGTCGCAGTAGTTGGAGTCAAACTCAAACCTTAGCATTTGTCGTATGCCTCTTAGGGACAATGGTATTCCCTCAGGACGGAGGGAACGGAATTGATACTCGGATTGTCATGGTGATTTACGCCATCTTTAAGGGTGTTGGTAAAAAGGGACAAGTTAAGAAATACTTTAACCTAGCCCCGATCATTCTGGCTGACATCTACCGATCTTTGGGTCAATGCAAAAACGGGTTCCCATTTTTTCAAGGTTGTAATATCTTGCTACAGTGGTGGATGTCTAAACATCTAGTGAAGACATACGAGACTCAGAAACAGAAATTGACCGAACCACAAAAAGAAAGCCACCTTGACCATTACGAGTTTCATTTGAGCAACAACAGGTTCAAGATCCACAGCACTAGGGAAGCATGGGCTAAAGTCTTCCACGACATAAAAGATGGAAACGTACAATGGATGTTTCAAAGTTTCATGTCAGAAAAAATAGCTATTTAGGGGGCTAAGTGTCCTTTCCTAATCCTTCCTGGCATTAGAGGGGTACGACCTTACAATCTTAGCAGGGTAATGCGGCAATTCGGCAGAAGACAGATTCTACCTTTCAAAGGAGACACTAGTCGCTACGTCTTTGACTATAACTAGTGCGACAAGATACCTTACGCCAAGGATATTTGTCAAAAATGGGCTGGACGGATCAACCTAAAAGAGAGCATGGCAGAAAATATATATGAAGCCAGGTATGTGGATGAATACAAAAAATAGTTGCAAGATGATCTGCGTGGTACACTTTACCCGACGCCACGCACGGGCCGACAAATTGAAGATGTCCAGGTAAGGCTCCAAATCCAAGCCTACCATTTTCAGCAGGAATGAGACAGAAGAGAGCAAGAGTTTCAACGTAGAGAGCAAGAATACCTAAGTAGGGAACAAGAGTTCCAGTATCGAGAATATGAAAGACAAAGGGCATTAGCCTTTGCCACGCAAGAGTTAGCTGACGCGAGAGCCTGTCTGATACGTTTGGACTTTAACTTGGATGATCAGCTTAACACCCTCCAGGGCGTGTCAATGTCTTCCAAAGCTGTGTTCGCTGAGCCGCATGTGATAACCAGCAAGTTCCTCATTCGTGAAGAAGTGGAAAAAGCAAGAGGAGGAGCAGGTCCTTCAGCATTTTAGTTATCTTATTCCCCTGCGTGGGATTGATGTTCTTGTATTTGCAGTTTATCCTTTCCCTAAAAGATGTATCCCTTTGCTTAACTTTGTAATGAATTATCTATTGTTTATGAATCTTATTTTGGGGGATGCAACAATTTGTTTCAAAAAGCGCAATACATTCTTCAAATCGCTAGGCCTACCCTGGGCATAAAAGGGTCACATGCATGTTTAGGACGTGATATTTGTGTGACTTAACTGTTTATGTGATATGTTGCTTTGAATGAGGACATTTTTAGCCTACTTCTTTTCGGAAATTTTCTAAAAAATTCCCCAAAACCAAATACAAGTCATTACCAAATGTCCGACCAAAATTCCATGAGTCTTAAGTTTCTTAGCCAGAAATGAAACGTTACTATCAAATCCTGAAATATTACTCTATCATCTCAGAAAAGGTAAAATTGCTGCTAATATGGAAAAAAGGGAAGGGTATCGACATAGAGCTAACTGAGAAGGATTTGAGGATGAAATTACAGCGGCTCAGACAAGAGATCCAGGAAACCAGAAAAAGGAGAATAGAAGTGGAGTTTGCCACCGCAATCGTACGAACAACAAATGCGGCACTAGACGCGGAATTGGCAGCAAAGATGACAAAATGTGTTGTTATATATGAAGAGACAGTTGCTGTGCGGAAGAAGCGCGATGCCCTCAAAGATATAACCGTGATGCTTCAGAATGTAGAAAGCACTATTTCTTCAGCCAAGAGGCCAACATAAGTGGTCTCGAAGACACCGGACCTGAAGCTACTGAAGAAGATACTGGGGATGAAATTGTCTATAGGCCTCCTCTTCAGGGACGGTGGAAGGAAGGGAATGAGAAAACCACCCTCGAAGCATATGAGTTTACCCCCCGTGATTAATGCGACAATCAGAAGAAGAATGGCTTGGGTGGAGGCACATTTTATCTTTTAGGAGTTTTATTGTCTGTTTTTTACTCTCCTTGTAATCTTCAAGAAATGAATGAATGAAAATGAAACTTCATTTGTATTAGAACTACGTAGGGCCTGAATTCTCCTTGGGAGATACGTAGGCAGCCTTTCAAGGCCCGGCCCCTATCTTTTAAAAATTTTCTTTTCCCTTTATTCTACAAGGAAACATTGAGTTCAGATTGACAAATGCCCAGAGATGCAGCAAGAAGACATTAGCTCAACGCAATTTAACCTTTTTGAGTCACCAACCTCAACATAAAAATGAGCAAATTCCTGTTTGTTCAAAAGTCAGTCCCCATTATCCGTGGGTTAGCATGTTCTCAAACAAAGCAACTTTTATGTGTTTATCTGCTTTCTATGTGATATTTTGCATTATTTTGTGCTGAATCAAAACTAACAGATTTGTCTTTGAGTTGTTTTTCTAACAGATAGTTAGAACTGGTCTGTATCGATAAGCTGGCTGATCATCCTTATTTCACTAGATCTAAAGGTCCTACAGATTCCTTCCCCAATCAAAGTTCACAAAAGGGAAAAGCAGCAATGGGTGATAACAACGAAGAAACCAGCCTTACTGATGTCGTGGTGGCTCAGCCCGCCCTTGCTGATCAGAATGAACTGATCCTGCAGTTGATGCAACAAATTGCTGAGATGAGGGTCGAGATGCAGAGAAAACACGATCTGCCTCCTCCGATTTTTGCTGTCAACGCTCAACCAGACAGAAGACCTCCAGTTCAAATTCCCTCTCCTAACGTGGAACAAGCTCAGAACCCGCCTTTAAGCCCTGCTCATAATCCCTCCATTATTGATCTTACCACCCAAAACCCCCATTACGCCTCAGCTTCTTATCAAACACCACCCCCTCCTCAAAATACCAACCTCCAAGCACCACTCCCTTCCCCCAATGCAAACCACCAAACTGGCCTACCCCCTCAAAGCCAAAAATGCTAACCGCCCGCACGTTTCCCTCCATCACCAAATTAACATACCAACCCCCAGACTTTCCCTCAAAATTACCAAGCCACTTAAAATGCCCAAAGTCCCTCCATTGCTCCACCCCTACCTCAGAAAACCACTTTCCAAATCCCAGTCCCCAATAAGCCTTACGCCAATTGTTCTGAGCTCGACCACTATGAGGAAAGAGAGCGAGAGTGGAGGTCAAAGGAAGATACCACCAAGAAAGATATGAAAGAGGAAACTAGAAAGGCCATGAAGGAGTTGAACTGCATTCCTGAGGTCGCCGGGTTGAGCTACGAAGACCTGTGCATTCATCCGAATTTGGACCTCCCGGAAGGGTTCAAGGTGCCAAAATTCGACATCTTCGGAGGAACGGGAAACCCCTTAGCACACCTGAGGGCCTACTATGACCAACTTGTGGGAGTTGGGAGAGACGAAGCTTTGTTAATGCGGCTTTTTAGCCGAAGTCTGAGCGGAGAGGCTTTAGAATGGTTTACGTCTCATGAAACGAGACAGTGGTCTAGCTGGAATGCTCTGGCTAAGGACTTCATCGAACGATTCGCCTACAATGTGGAGATCGTTCCTGATCGTTACTCCTTGGAGAAGATGAAGCAGAAGCCGACCGAAAGTTATAGAGAATTCACATATAGATGGCGAAAGGAGGCAGCTAGAGTTAAACCTCCTATGTCAGAAAAGGAAATTGTCGAAGTGTTTGTGCGGGTGCAGGAGCCCGAATATTATGACAAAATCATGTTGCTCGTTGGAGCAAAATTTGCTGAAATAGTCAAAGTAGGTGAGACTATCGAAGATGGATTGAGAACCGAGAAAATTGCCCGTGTTGCTGCCTCACCCGGGTCCTCGGGTTTGTTGAAGAAGAAAAGAGAGGATGTGTCCTCTATCTCTTATGAGGGAAAGAAGACCCCAAGAAAATCATCATTATACCAAGGTCGTTCTCGACCTTCACAGAGTTCGTACCCGGCTTGTTATGCACAGGTTGATTACCAAAGTACCCCTCCACCCAGTTATCAAAATACCCCTCCTCCCAGTTATCAAAATACTCCTCCTAGCTACCAAACTTCCCCTACTATCTACCAAACTCCCCCTCCAGTTTACCAAACCCCATCTCATCACTACCGAAATGCTGCCCACATTCAGACAAATTACCAAACGCTTCCCCCAATGTACCAAACCCAGCTCCACTTTACCAAAATACCCCCCCGAACTATCAAGCTCCACAACCAAATTATCAGACCAACTCATATCCCAGATATCAAGTCCCCCGTCCAAATGCTCCAAATTATCGCCAAATGCCTCCCCCTCAACAAGGCAATTACGATCCCTCCCGTCCTAGATTTGAGAAGAAGCCTGTTAGAATTTTCACTCCGCTTATTGAAAGCCGAACAAAGCTATTCGAGCGATTAACTGCAGCAGGATATATTCATCCAGTGGGTCCTAAGCCGGTTGACACTAGCTCAAAGTTTTACAGACCTGATCAGAGGTGTGCGTATCACTCCAACAGTGTTGGACATGATACCGAGGACTGTATCAACCTGAAACATAAAATCCAAGACCTGATCGATCAGAACGTGGTCTCTCTTCAGACGGTCGCCCCCAATGTCAATAGTAATCCTTTGACAAATCATGGAGGTGTCACTATCAATATGATAGAGACAGATGACGATTGGTGCGCGACAAATGCAATAGTTCAGATTGTTCCTGATGAACTAGAAAGGGTTGTAGCCTCGTTGAGCATTAGAGAGAAAAAAGAGTTCGTGATTCTGACACCCGAGGAAGTTGTTGCCTTGGTGCCACGAGAAACTCTTGCCCGACCAAAGTTTGTGATTGAAACAGCTGTTACCCAGGGTATGACCAGATCCGGTAGGTGCTACACACCGGAAGAGTTAGCTCAAGGAGGGCAGAAGAAGGACCAAGCAAAAAGGCCGATCAGTGAAGCCGAAGCTGAGGAGTTCTGGAGAAAAATGCAACCGAAAAATTATTCGATTGTGAAGCATCTAGAGAAGACGCCGGCTCAGATTTCCATGTGGGCTTTATTGGTGAGTTCGCAGTTGCATAGACAGGCTTTGTCTTTGGATGACACCTATGTGCCTGTGGGTACTAACAACGACAATCTAGCATCCATGATAAACAAGGTCATTCGGGGACATCGAATCAGCTTTTGTGACAAAGAGTTGCCCTTTGAAGGCAAGGTGCACAACAAGGCTTTGCATGTCACCATCAAATGTCGAGATAAAATGATAAATCGTGTATTAGTTGACGATGGGTCTGGTCTCAACATCTGCCCGCTTTCGACTTTGAGGCAGCTGAAATCCTATTCGTGAAAGCTCCACCAGAATCAAGTCAAGGTGAGGGCCTTTGATGGAGTGCAAAGAGACACATTGGGTGCGGTAAACTTGGATATTCAGGTGGGTCCTGCAGAGTTTAATGTGGAGTTCCAGGTGTTGGATATCAACACTAGTTACAACCTGCCTCTGGGAAGACCGTTTATCCATATGGCTGGGGCTGTGCCGTCTACCCTTCACCAACTGTTGAAATTTGTTTGGAAGGACCAGGAATTGGTCATTTATGGTGAAGGGAACCATTCCAATGGGTATCCACCGATCGTTGATGATATCTCTCGAGGTTGTGATTTCTACATGGTGGAGCTGGTAAATGCCACCGGTGATGACTTGGCTCCATACCCCCCCTATGTCGGACGTATACAAGATGGTTGCTACTGTCATGCTCCAGAATGGTTTCGAACCGGGTTTTGGGTTGGGAAAACATTGTCAAGGAATTGTCAATCCTATTCAGATCCCCGCTAAATGAGCAAAATTTGGTTTGGGGTATGTCCCCACAGAGGCTGATGGAGCAAGGGTGAAAAGCAAAAGTGTTGATCAAGCATTGGCCAGACCAATTCCGCATCTGTACCAGTCGTTCCTAGTGCGGTAGTATGCCATCGACAACGGTTTGGGGGAAGGAATCTAGGGCCTATATGAGGAGATTGATGCGGTCATCGAGGAAGAGGTTGGAACATCAGGCATCCGTGATGCAGAACCTGAGGAGCAATTGCAAAATTGGACTTCCACACCACTCCTGATTTCCCGCTCATCTGGGTAGAAAGGACATGTGTTTTGTTTATTTTCAAAATCAGTGGTAGTCCGGAAGAGGCCCGAGACCCACCCTTTATCCAGTTTTACTTGTTTGAAGTTTTTTAATTCCCTTGTAATGTTTTAAAAGCCGTAATGACCCTTAGTCATGGCCAAAGTTTGTGCTTGTTTTTTGACTTAAATGAAAGCCTCTTTTATCAAAAATTTGTTTATTTATCTGTTTATATTTTACTTTCCTAACTTTGTTCGTTTATGATTTCAGTAATATTAATTTAAAATCTGTCAATGTCATGTCATGTCATGAATCGAGTGAACGAAATGAAGCATGTGATGACGAATGTAAGAAATACGAAGATGAAAATAAGATACCCGAACATGTTGCTGATGAATTTCGACAATTCGAGAATCAACACAAGCCAAATTTAGAGGAAATCGAGACTGTGAATCTCGAAGATGAAGAATGTGTTAAAGAAGTAAGAATCCGTGTCCATCTGACTGAAGCTCAAAGAAGAGACCTGGTCCGTTTGCTCAGAGAGTACATTGATATGTTCGCCTGGTCTTATAGAGATATGCCAGGATTGAGTACGAATATGGTGTCCCACAAGTTGCCGATTAACCCAGATTTCAGTCCAGTAAAACAAAAGACTCG
>JAJOOR010009672.1:0-17700 GCA_036250505.1 Solanum acaule
AGATCTGGGAGAGTGGCGAGCGAGATCTGGGAGAGGGGAGAGAGGGGAACGAAAATATATGTATATATACAATTTTCTCTCGCTTTATACAAACACAAACGCACTTTATACACTTGCGTTCGTATAAAAAACGAGAGAGGCGAGGGAGAGAACGAGAGGGGCGAGCGAGATTCACCAGGAGAGAGGTGAAATAGCAATAGTTTGCTATGAGGTACAATTAAATCAAACTATAGTTATAGCATTTAATTTGAATTAATAATTTGCTATTATATACAATTTTCCCTTTATAAAATTGCTATAGGTAGCTAGCTAGTATCTGTTCCTTTTTCGTCCCACCAACAAAATATCCATTTTTAAGTATACTATACGAAGCCAAATTACATCACCCAAATCCTTTTCACGTTCCTTCCCTTTTTGAGTTTTTCTTGGTTTAAGAGTCAAATTTATATGCAAGGACCAAAGACTTTTTTTGTCGGTCGATCTTCATATTTGTTCATTTTCACTCTCATCCACAAATGTCATATATACGTACAACAACCATCTATTGATGTGATCGCGATATATGATATTCCTTCATTTTTGAATCTCAATTAGATATTTCGAGTTTAAATTTTAAAAATTAATATTTTTTTAAAATAAGGAGCAGACATTCAAGACGATGAACTCAATTATTATTATATAATAATTTAAAGTCCTCATATAAATTTAAGTAGGTGTCTGAATTAATCGAGTTAATGTGTTTCGGGGTACCACATAATAGAGTTATGTAGATAAATGACTAAAGTCGTCCAAATGCATTAAATTTCCTTTTATTTCACCTTGCGTAACGTCTTTCTTCAAGTTTGAAAAACTTGTTCTTTTTCCTATCGACAAAAATGGTCCCAGAAGATAGTTAAAGTAATTTTACCTTTTTATTTAATAATGTGATACTGAATCTTTTAGAAAAAAAAAAAAGTGTGTCAAATAAAAACAAGAAATGGTCCAATATAATCTCCCTAGCTATATATATCCTCGTACTACGTACCGACACCTCATAATGTCCTATAGTAGTATTGTTTGTGGAAAAAAATGATCCTAGACTAATAATACTCACAAAACTCATTCATAATCTATAATTTCATAGAATGACGGATCTCAAATTTAAAGTGTGTATATTTAATTTAATGTTTATGGGTCGTGAAATTTTGTTATACGTATATATTTAGTGATTTTTTTTCAATAAATATATAAGATTTGAAATAAAGTTACAAAATCTTTTGCATATGATTCAAAATGATGAACTGAGTATAGTAGAGATTGATGATCTTGTAGTCATTTGGTTGGTTATTAAAAGATTAAGCTTGTATTCAGAAACAGATGTAATGTCGCAACACTAAATTCATTTGAACTCAATATTTTCAATGCGGAGTACACACGTATTTAAAGAAGTTTATTAAAATTGTAATGTATAGTAGGTATGAATTCATAATTTTAAGCATGTAATAGGTTCAATGCTTATAGGTTGAACTTGTAAAACTTAAATCTTGAATCCGTACGTTTTTACTTGCATTTGCTTCCCTTATTATAAAATTGATCCCATCTCTCTCTATGCCCCAATAATTGGTGAAATGTAAAGGTGTTGGGTGTGTAAACAAAGTCCTACATTGACAATTGATAAAATTAATAAACTACACATAAGATATAAGACTTTGTTAATAATGTGAGAAAAACGTGCATACTTGACCCAAAGCAGATAATCTATAGTACTTTAGCTTCTTCTTCCTCTCTGCTTTTTCCCCTTGAAAGTTAGAATAATTATAAAGAGCCCCAAAGATATCTTAATATACAATCCATAAGGCATCAGCAAATTTGCGTAAAAACCACTTAATTGCCTCACCTAGCTTCTCTTCTCTCTACCTCTTCAACCTTAAATTCCAACTTTCACATCACTCCACACTTGTTCAAATTATATATAATTCTTGGTGAAAGTTATAACCTTGTAATTTAGTTATAACGTTGTAATTAGCCTGGATATGATCTACTACTCTTATTTCTTATTAGATCATTAATTTTTTTGAAAACCCTAGTCCAATGGGGCGTCACTCTGTTTTTGTTAAGGAAAAAACAAGGAAAGGATTGTGGTCACCAGAAGAAGATGAAAAATTGTACAATTATATCACTAGATTTGGTGTTGGATGTTGGAGTTCAGTCCCTAAGCTAGCTGGTATTATATTCTTACCATTTCATTTGGATCAATGATAAAGTTAGGTCACGAGTTTGAGTCGTGGAAGCAGTCAGTCACTAATGCTTGTATTAGGATAGACTGTCTATATTACACTCCTTAGGGTGCAACCCTTCATCGAAGCCTGCTAACGCGGGATGCTTTGTGTACTAGACTGACTCATTTGTTGGTATATAGTAATGGAATTGGAATGATGATATTTTGATTGTGTGAGAAATTCTTGTAGGTTTACAAAGATGTGGAAAGAGTTGCAGATTGAGATGGATAAATTACTTAAGGCCTGATCTTAAAAGAGGAATGTTTTCACAAGAAGAAGAGGATATGATCATTACTGTACACAAAGTTGTTGGAAACAGGTCATTAATACTTGTTTCTTATTAGATAAATGTAACTGTTACTCATATGTTATTTTCTCATTTGCATTACTGTATTTTTCTTTCCATACGTGAATTCATTATGCTTTACTTGAACCGAGGGTTTATCAGATTCACCTCTCTGCCTTCACAAGGTAATGGTAAGGCTGCGTACATACCACCTTCCTCATACCCTACTTGTGGGATTACACTGAGTATGTTGTTGTTGTTTGTATAAAGACCAAAGAAGAATTTTGAACAAAAAATGTTTTTTTCTTCTGCTTATTTAATCTCCCTTCATCTTTTGGGTTGTTTTGACAATTGTTTATTTGTTAATTTTTTGGGGCCAGATGGGCACAAATTGCAGCAAAATTACCGGGGAGAACAGATAACGAGATAAAGAATTTTTGGAATTCAAATTTGAAGAAGAAGCTAATAAAGCAAGGGATTGATCCAAATACCCACAAGCCACTAAGTGAAAATTATCAAGTAAGAAATGAGACAAATTGTACAGATAAGGCCTCAAGTTTGCTCCCAAATATGTCAAACTCAGCTGAAATAGAACAACCATTTCACTTCAATAGTAAAAGAATTTTCAACAGTGAAGCAATTACTAGACAGTTAACAGAAGTTTCAAGAAACCAACTTGTGAGTAAACAAGTCTTTGATCCTCTGTTTCTGTGTGAGTTCCAAGCAAATGTGAATCCAATTGGACCTTATGTTCATCATCACAACCAAATTGAAGGGAATCAAGATTTTGGGTTTTGCTCAAATTTCCGACATGGACAGATGACAACAGAGAGTGATATTTCTGATAGCTCAACTTCAAGAATGAGTACAAGTAACAGTTCAAATACTATGATTAGCCATTATAGTTCTGTTGGAATTCAGATGAATGAAATGTTGGAATGGGATGCTGACAACAAAATTGATTCTCTGATTCAGTATCCTTATGTTGGGATCAAGAATGAAGGAAGTTTCAGTAATAATAATAATAATCCATTGAGTGGGCAAAATCTTGATGTGTTCCACCATATCTAAAATTTTGTAAATTTCATCTTCTTATAAATACATAGAAATGTACAAAATTTCCATCTTCTTTGTGAAGTTTTGGCCAGAAGTGCAGTTCCTTAGTACTGCATTATCTCAGGAGTTTAGATTAAAAATGGATTTGTTGTTGCATTTTTGTTTAATGATTTATATGTTTATTTGGTCAAATATTACTTCATGCTATCTGTCAAACTGAACATAGTGTCCTTAACTTATTTTTTAACTAAGCTGTCATTAGACTAAATCTAAGATTAGATGACACCAAGAACAAGCTACTAGGCTGTTGCATTTTTCAAAGTTCAGTTAGTCTGAGTGTCTGACTTTGATATCTCTTATATTCACATATAATCAAAAGTTAAAACACACCAAATTCAACAGCTATTATCAACACGCATGTAGAAAGTTGGTTGTGTATTGAATACGTAGAAATATTAGTTTTCCAAAATAAGAACGAGCAAGGTCAATGAACAGTACATGCTTTGCTAAAACATGTCATTTACAGTAGCAATATCCATGTGGCAGCATCAATTTTCAGGACTCTATTGAAAGAAAAAAGAAATTGAAGTTTGCGTGTTGTGTGTATGCGCAGCAGATAATACGAAAGGACTACTTTATGAACCAAAAACCCTTCAAAGCTTGGCCGTCAAACCAGGTAGTAGTGGGCTTTGATTCACCATTTTCTGAAGCATCACTGTCTTTGCTTTCCAAGTCACATCCCCGTGGTGGAGGTACATCTATAGCGGCAGAGCAGTTAAAGAATCCATGCGGCTGCACCAGACAGAAATAAGCATTACTTAAACTGGAGAGGTTTTAACGACAACTGGAACCTAAATCATAAATCCATATTTCAGCATTTTACTGATTGATCAATCAGTCATGTTTCAGTACAGAATTAATTAGGGAGGTCGGCCTTTTTAGCCGTCAATTTTCACAACTCTCTTAGATTTAACACTAAATATGTGAAACTCACATAAACTATATATATAGGTCAATGACAAGATACACAACTTGAAAAAGATCCTTTAAATTCCGGTGCTCATATTTCAATATTCAGTTCTAAGTTTATGTTTGACTAAATTATTTATCATAACCACAACCAATATATAGTGAATTGGGTAATTGCACTCAAATTGGCAAAAACAATGCATCCAAAGGTAAACACAATATATAACCAGAAGTTAGATGATGACAAAAATATAACATAAGCACATAACATCTGTGAATCCAGAATACCTGAAGCATAAAGCCGATATGTTCAACAGGCATAACAGGCCAGTCCTCCAATCGAGGAACGTGCGTGATTCCAAAAACATACCTGTGATAAACAATGTGGATCAGAACTTCAAGGAATAGGCAACTTCTCAAACACATATTTAACAAAGGATTATCCTAAGAACTTGAAGTTCCAGATCTGGAGAGTAACCAAAATTGAGGGTGGATGATTTGCAAAACAACTGAGGCCTGCAACTCCAATGCAATAACATAATTTGAGGGTTGCCAAGAAACTAACCAGAGAACAATGTCGCTTTCTTCCAGAGAGCGATCTTCCTTAACCCAAGATGCTAATCCCTCACCAACACGTGGATTTTGATTAGGGAACTCTCCCCCTGGAAAATCTTCTCCAGGTGCAAATTGTGTAACCCAAAGATTGTGCTTCAAAAATGCCGCTCTTCTCAAGAACTTAGCCTCAGGACCAGCCAATGGCAAACAGTTCTGACCAGGTACCAGCTTGTACCCTGTTAGCTGACCTGTTCTGTTGGATGTTCTTGTGTTCCTAACCTACAAATCAAATGTTCACAGTCAAATTGATGGCTACAGCACTAGGGAGAGGGAATGCTTGTAATAGAATTTTTCTAATCTAGAAAAGACACAACAATTGGTCATATGACCAAGGACATTAGCTCTCTCAACAGTCAGTGGTCATGTTTAAGAATCACATTCTACTATGAGTACATAATATCTCAGCAGACTCTGCTAGGAAAGCAACATGAAATACTGTTTCTATCAATGGAAAGGGGATACAGTCAGGTAAGGCTTCTTACAATCCAATGACGAGCAGATAAAGGATCACAGTCTCGCATTGCTTGCAATTCAGATCTAAGCTGTGTTTCTTCGGCATAGAATGCATTATTGTGAACATTTTCCTTCCCAGGTTCTTCAACTTTGAGATTTACTTCAACAACCTGGAGAAATACTCAGAATAAAGAAGTTAAGAACTGGAAACTGGAGATATGAAATTACTTAACTTTCAGATGCACAAGGAAACTTTTGTTCAACAAAATACCTGATTGTGTGCTTCTCCTGGCTTACAATCAACTGCCATATTCATCCGAGCGACAAAGAAGTGCTGATGGACAGGTGCATACAATCCTGGTGATATTGTGGTGCCATATTTTCGAGATTCTCCAGGTTGCAATGCTCCCAAACTGAGAATTCCTGTGAGTTTGACTTCTGCTTCAATTTTCCCATCCTGCAGCCACGTGTACGTATCATTTCAAAATGGTCAGTAGAGCTAAACATATTTATGATCAGCAAATACATAGACATAATAGATGAGAACAAATCAAGAAAGTTCTGGGGGATGGATGAAAACTTCTGCTACTCACCATTGTCTTTGGCTAAGCCCTCCAACTCTCCCCCACACCCCACCCCCCCAAAAAGAAAAAAGATATAGAAGCATAAGCAAATAGCCCAAATAACAGTGCCATTATTTGAATCTAGATCAATTAAGCAAATTGAATAACTTTTGTTCGCATTACTGAAATATAGTTTCACTTAGAAAGCATAAGAGAATCATAAACACGACCACAGTTACAAGAAATGTGGTCTAAATAAAATGTGAACATTTAAATGTCACCTGATTTCTTAAGAACATGTAAACAAATGAATATTTCCTGATAATGATTTTCTTATTCTTGCCTGGTAAAAGTGCCAATAGAATCCATATTCATAATTGGCCACAGTGCAAATAAACGAAACTGTCAGTCGTCTAGACCGTCTAACTTCAGCAAGGTTAGTTCTCCAATCTTGATGCTTCCAAAGCATCCCGTGATCTTCTTCATGCAAACATACACAATTTTTGATGGTTTCAACTCCTCCAGTATAATTTGTAAAGTTGGCATCAAAGTACTTTATGTATCCTAAACAATCGCAACCCTGCAGTGGTGTTTTAGTTATATTAGCATTTACAGTTAAAAATCGAATGCACAATTAAACCATAGAATTGTCACTTACCCTCTTCAGTGAATGAGCATTCTTTCCAAGACCATCTTCTCCTGCATCAAATGCGTTTTTTCTGTAATGTGGGTCATTTGGATCTCCATAGGGGACAACCATCTCCACAAAACTCAACCTATGGGCTATGGATCTTCGGCCCCTGCTACCATCAAGATATGCCACAGAGTGTATAACCAAACCCTCTCTAGGGGTGAAACCTACTCGGAAGTTCCACTGTCATACATAAAGTGAAAGAATGGCACATTAATTATATAGACAAAGAATCCTCATTGCATATCAGACTGGAAAAAGAATATACCTTTTGCCATTGTACGTAGTTCCCATCGACGCGAAAGCTTGGGCCCTCTGGCTGAATAATTTGTAGGGGTTTCACATCACTTCGGTCAACCCCTCCTCTTGTCTCACCGGCAGTGTAATTCCTCAGTGGATCAGCTGGAAGTAAAGGTACAAGTTTGCGGTCTTCGAACTCTATCACCTGCATGATTTGCACATCAACAAGCACATGTATTCCTTCAATTGGTCTTGCATATCCGTTTTCCATTGGGCAGTCGCTCTCTGCTCTGCAGAATACCAGTGGTTTGGCAAGCCTGCGGCTAGGAGCATCAGCTTCACTGTGATAACCAACACACCTGTAGGAAACATATTCGGGTAAAAATGCAATGATATTTTTAAAAACAGTTCTTAAAGGAGAAGAAATGAGAAAATTCAAGAATATTTCAACTAACCAGGGGTCAACCATCACAAGGTACATGTCATCAATGCCCCTTCTCTTCATTGCTTCAATAAACGGAGGATAATTTTTAACAACGGATTCACATTCAGCATACTCTTGTGCATCCTACATTCAGAACAAAGTTGAGATCATTTGTAAAAACTGATGATTACTGAAATCTAAAGAGATGACACATATACAACTCACTTAAGCCAATGAACTTAAAATTTGTAAATTTTAACATGTTTTGGGTTAACTTAAAGCAGAACTTTTTATGCAAATTTTGTTCTCCTTTTGGTATATAAGTATGCTCTATGTTCCATATGACGGGAAAGAAAACACAGTTCATCATTAAGAAGAGAGAATAAGTGAATTAATATAAGAAAATAAAAATATATAGGATGGGCAAATACACAAATAGGTAAAATCATTATGAAAGGAAAGAAAAAATATAATTAGCTCCACTTATCTATGGATTGAATCAATTGCTCAACTTGCATGTATAGGTACACTTGATCAGCTTCTGGAATCAGAATAGGATGTTCAATTTGGCTGATATGCTTTCTCCCTGTTTCCTATAATCCTACTGACACTTTTGTTTCAGTGTTTAGAATCTCTAGAACACCAGTATTAACACAACTTAATAGTACCACAACAGCAACATATCTAGTGTACTTGATAGAAACTAAAGAAACAAAAATTACCACAAGGAAATTCAATTAAATGTTCCATTAGGATGGTGGAGGTATTCACTACATTAAAATTTTCTTAAATTAATTAGTGGATCTTGCCAACTGAACATTCTAGAGAATACCAAAAGATGACAAATGATGTCATCACAAATATGCTTGAAATTCATGCGTAATTATTAGAGCTCAGGGTGAAAGCATTTAGCTAGAAACATAAATAAGAACTTTGTATTGCTCTTACTTAGAGTTCCCACATCATTTCTTTGGTAACCTAACTGCATCTACTGTTCATATACTTCTAATCTTTTGAAGTTCAAAACATGAGTTAAGTGCTTACCATAGGTGGCTGAACATCTGGAACAACTTTTGATGAAATCACTTTTCCCCTGTGTTGTCCACCTCGAGCAGCAGCATGTGCTTCAGTTAGCTGAACAATCCATATGCTTGTCTCGTTTGTCTTCTTATTGTAAACAATAAGTCTAGCTCGCCTTGGAGGTAGTTTAGAAGGAACAAGAAGTCCTCCTTTGGTTCTGGGCAACAATGATGATTGGAAAGGTGGGTAGAAATAGGCATCTGCCAGTGCAACAAAAGTTTTATCTGGTTCCAAGAGAACCACCTCAACAAAGCGCATGCCATCCCTGACCTAAAATGTTTTTGCAAAAAGTTAAAAGACACAAGAAGAGTTAGTGGATCTTAGAGCAAAAGATGTCCTGTTGTTCAACTAATACTTTTTTGGTTGTTCTACACAACAAATGGATGAAAAAGAGATGGTGATTAATTAAAAACCTCAGGCGTATCACCGGCAGCTCTAACGGTTGCCACAGCCACAGAGATCTCAGCAGCAGTTAAAGGGTCCAAAGGATGACAAGTCTGAGCTCTATGCATGATTTGGATCACTGCATAAACATGAAATCGTCAAGCATTCAACATCCTACCAACTACTCCAATAACAATAACAAGATCCTTCCATTAGCATTTTCTTTTTATCTCTTCATGTTCTTTTTAAAAGTTACTTCATCTATATATGCGTTTTGCAACAACAACAAGAAAAACAGTCACATCTCCACAGAACAGAGGAAGGACATTGTAGATTGACAATCAATATAAATATAGTTCAATAAATCCTCTAAACTGGAACAAAATACATCGGAATAGAGCAAAATGGATATACAAAACTGGTCTCACATAATTTGAAATTTAGGCATAGTTGATTGATTCATTTTCAATTTGAAAGGATTACACTCTACGTTAATAATCTCAGGGTAAAATACAATACATATAAATACATATGTATTTTGGACAATGCAATTGTACACTTACACTGGATAAGTTTTAAAGTAAACCCAATTATTGACTAAACAAAGGTTTAAATCAGCAATTCTACTGTTGCCTGTTTAAACAAAACCTCCTTCTCCACTACCAAAATCAACCCGTGAGCACAAAAATCACATGAAATTTCTCGATAGCGATGATAAATAATTGAATATAAATGCAGCGCAACCAACTCAGTGAAGCGGTTATCGAGAAAATCATAAATCACAAACAGAAAAGAAACTAATGCATCTGAATCGCCATTTCCATCCGTAAACCTCACGAAAAATGCAGCTCAATCAACTCAGTGAAGTGGTTATCGAGAAAATCATAAATCACAAACAGAAAAGAAGCTAATGCATCTGAATCGCCATTTCCTTCCGTAAACCTCACGAAAAATGTAGCGCAATCAACTCAGTGAAGCGGTTATCGAGAAAATCATAAATCACAAACAGAAAAGAAGCTAATGCATCTGAATCGCCATTTCCTTCCGTAAACCTCACGAAAAATGCAGCGCAATCAACTCAGTGAAGCGGTTATCGAGAAAATCATAAATCACAAACGGAAAAAGAAACTAATGCATCTGAATCGCCATTTCCATCCGTAAACCTCACGAAAATGCAGCGCAACCAACTCAGAGAAGCGGTTATCGAGAAAATCATAAATCACAAACAGAAAAAGAAACTAATGCATCTGAATCACCATTTCCATCCTAAAACCTCCCGAAATTCATACATGCAAATCATCAAATCACAAACAGATACAATACAATGCAATATACTCCGAATTCCGTTCGTCAAAATTCAAATTACACACAAAACGCTCGCATTAATGATTCATTACCTTTGCTAGACGCAGTTGCCGGTGTTTGTTCTTTCTGATCGTCGACGGATTGAACGACGACGGAGTCAACAGCTGAGTCGGAGGCAGAGACGGCAGTATTCTCACGACGAACAACAGAAACGGAAGACGGAGGGATGAAAGAAGCAGCAGTAGTAGTAGGAGTAGGAGTCACGTTTTGTGAGGTTTCGGCCATTGCGACTAGTACTTATACTGTGATGATCACAGTGTACTGACGGTTTAATTATTCACGCGCTTCGCCTCTCTTAAAATCAGTCGATTGATCGATCAGCAAATACTCTTTTGTGCGTTTTCTCGCGACTCTCCTTCTGCACAATAGTTTGTTACGTATGTGCTGCTATGGCAGTATGCTGAGAGCTTAAAGTTTGTTACGGTTTTTTTTATTTAGATTCCCAAATTATTTAGGAGTGCTAATAATCTGGGAAAACGGTTATTTAAGCCTATCTGCTCTCCATTTTTATATTATTATTTGACTTGGTATACTATTTAAAAATATATATAAATGCAGAATTTGGTATTTTTATAGTATTATTTGACTTAGTATGATATTTTAAAAATAAATAAAGAATTTTGTACGTACCCTTAAATAATTTAGATGATTATGATAATTCATTGATTTATCTAGTATCTAAATTTATAATTAATTTATGCGGTTGTAAATCATTCATTAACCGTATAGTTATAATAAAATTACATATTTTTTGAAATGAAGTAAAAAGAAAAGGATGTCAAATAAAATGAGACTGAGGAAGTAATCTTTACTATAGTTATCTTGACAAGAGAGAGTTTCTCGAATTCGGCTCGTTCCTCACTTTTAATTAGAAGATTCTAAGTTCAAAATTTGAATCACGAGAGAGAAAAAAATAAGGACTCTGAAGGAGGAATAAAAAAATAAAATTATATAGCCATCTCATCTTAAAATGAAACAGAAGTAAATATATATTGCGATATACTCGCGTGGATTCTTCCTTATTCCCGGGGTATTTCTATACAAAAATTTATTTTAAAAAAATTATTAAGTTTTTAGATTTTTGTTTTTGGGTCAAATTTTAGTAAAAGCTAAAAAGCTTTGAGAGAACTTTACTTCGTCAAAACAATTATTTTGCTAAAAATATTAAAAAATTAGCCAATATTTTTATGTATTTTATGCGAAAAAATAATTACTCTATTGAAGTAGATAATCATTACACCTAAATAATATATTAACAAGAATTAGTATACACATTGTGTTGGAATAGAATTCGAATTTCTCATCTCTTGTGTACCACTTTATATATATTATATATATATAGTTAGAAGAATCTACATAAAACAGGTGAAATTTAGAATTGTCTTTGAATATTCCTTATATATATATATAAGTAAAAGTTTTATTAGAGGTCAAAATGTTGAGTCATATATTATTATTTTCAATTCTTCGACCATCACCTATGTTTATTATATACAGAAAAAAAGGGAATGCAGTGATTATGAGGAGGAAGAAAAAAAATAAGATTATTAAGCATGATATTAGGAAAAATATAATCAAACACAATTTTAGCTTTAAAAAATCCAAATAAATTAGTAAAAATATATAATTTTATATAGTCAAACCCCTATTATATGTCTCACATGCTAAAGTCATACTTGTACGAGGAAATCTTTTACAATGTGCCTCACATGCATGTCATGTCATATTTCTTTGTTTGACAAGTAAAATTAAGGAGTTGTAATCCCCACTTTAATTTCCTACTTTTCAAGTTACTCATTTTCAACTATAGGTTTATAAAAAAAAATGATCTTTATAATCAAACGCCTATCATAGATCTCAGATGTGAATTGATAGAATTTCTTATATATAACAATGTGACATGCATGTCATTATTATTTTTTTGGTTTGATAAGTTGATCCCATGTTATCATGAGGTTGAAAATGATTGAGTCAAATGTTAAAGGGAGAAAAAAAAAGAGAAATATCGCAAAGTCAATATATAAATAAATATAACATAGCAAAGTCAAATGTGAGACCCATTTTTGTTACACAATTTCTATTTTAATTAGCTTTTTGGGAAGTTTTTTTTGACCTAGCACCCATTTCACCAAGTTAGGCACATTTGATGTACAATCAAATTGGTTATTTATCTTCTTTTAGAGTTGACTAAAATGTGTTAATTATAGATTGTTGTCTAAAGGTTTGACTTTGATAAGTCCAAAAGTATATTGTATATATCCCCAAATTCTTTTTACTTTCTCCAATTATATTTACTTAATTGTTCAGTATACTAAGAATAATCGTTCAACTTTACTTAACTAGTATAGTTTCCGAAACTATATTATTATACAATTATAACATTGTATACTACATATATACTTGTTAAATTGTGTGAGATACAGTCACCAGATTTGCTTTTTTTTCTAAAAAAAAAAAAAAAGTGATACACGACAGTGGACAAGTAAAGAAAGATTTGCTGGATATACTTGCCAGCTGTTTTTGTTTGCTTATTTTTAGTGTGGAATTCAATAATATTGGTATTTATATATCTTGGAGAAGTCAGATTATCTTGGGGAAAAATACAAATGATTAGTGTAATTTGAGCCTTAAATGATTATTAAGAATTTACATTTATTTAGTTATAGTAATGGTGATCAGCTCGATCAATTCATAGGCTAATAATAATGAGAAATTGAGAATTGTATTGAGATCATATTATTAAATACTCTCACAGTCCACTTTGATTTGTCATGTTGTGCTTTTTGAAAGTCAAATTGACTAATTTTTAAAGTTAAATTAGATTACATTATTTTGATATTTTAAACAAAAAATTTAGATATTCAAAAACTATACGAAAAGTACTATAAATTGCTATTTTTCACATATCAATATGATGAAAAAATACATCGTAAAATGTTAGTCAAAGTTCATGTAGTTTGACTCTAAAAAAGAAACCATGACAATTAAAAGTGGACGGAGGTAGTAGTCAGTCCTTAACTAACTAGGCTAATTAACTTAATTTAACCATAGCTAACTATAACTAACTCTGTAACAAGATATAACAAACTTTCTGATTTCACTATTCACAGTAAATAATTACTCTCAACTCTTATTGTTCATAAAAACATTATAATTGTTGATGTTGCAATTTTAATTTCAAAGAAATTATTTGTCGTTTATAAATTAGAACTTAGGAGCAAATTTCATATGAATTTCAAATAATTTCGTCTTTCGAGTTAATTAGTTCATCAAATTTGTGATGGATATAGCATGGTTGCTAGCAATGTTCACGCCTCATTGATCCCATCTCGAATATGAATAAAGTTTAATATTTGTATTATATTATATTATATTATAATCATAAATAAATGCTAGTTTCACTTTCAAATATTTAAAATAATGCTTCATATCCACTTTATTTGGCTCATATTTTATAGTATAGAGTGGTTGGTTTTCGGCTTAACTACTCATATTTTAACGTGAATCCATTTATGTTTACTCCGTTTATATATTACTCTAATAATTATAATATTCTAATTATTATTTTTGTCCACACATGTTTAATCATGTTTGTATTATTCTATTTATTAATAATCACTTCATAGTTAAATACTTTATATCATTCTCAGTGTGTAATTAATTAATTAATACTACCAACATTCGTAAATCACCAATATATATATAGTAATATAAATATAAATAATCACCTGGTGCCAATAGTCCATGACACGCCAAGATTCCTTTGTCGTTGCAAATTGAGATTATTTAACAATATTCTTGTCATTTTCTTGTTTAATACTCCATCTGTTCACTTTTATCTATTTAATTTATCAAATCGATTAAGAAAACAATTATTGATACATGTATTTTATCATACTATCCCCACTAATTAATGTTAAGTATTGGATCTTGAAAAATGATATGTAGAATATTATTTAATGTTAAGGGCAAAACATGAAGAAAAAAAATTATCTTTTTTTTTATATGTTAAAAGAGACAAGTAAAAATGAAAGTGTGTCTGATTAATCGCTTTAATTTGGAAGTTAATACAACATCCAAGAGTGTGGTTTAATAATTAATAAAATATGTTGAGAATAATGAGGTCTCAGAGTTCAATTTTCAGCAAACACAAAAATACGAAAGTGGTTTTTTTTTTTATATTTGTCGAAGTTTATCCTCTACCAAATTGCTCTTCCTTTTTTAAGTGTAAGGACAATGGAGGATTACGTGCTTTAATCTGTCTGATTAATCTTTTGTTTAAATTTTTTTCCATGCAGTATATTCTTGTATTATTCTGATTATCTTACAATCTGTTAAGAATTTTAATTAAATTTATTCAACAACCATAGATTAATTAGCACCATATCTTATTGATCTTCTTCCCTTGATTAATGAGATTAGTGTGACATCAACGTGACCATTATGGGATAATTTCAGTTTTCTTATATATAGTTGGTTAACTTTATTGAAAAATATTTTTTTATTGAAAAATAACAAATTTCTTAATAACGAGGAAAATGAATTCCTCATTAAAATAGAAAATAGGTGTCGTAATATTTCACTCTTTCTCATCCCACCCCCATCCCCCACTTTCATAGCCTCCATGTCCACATCTATCTCCAAACATTCATGTAAATTGAATATGCTATTTTCGAGTTGTCGTATTTATAGAATATGAAAATGATATATATATATATATATATAAGACCCTAAAGGTGGCTTTAAGGCTTAAGCATATTCCAACAAAGAGGAGGGTGTATCGATCTAGCCTATCAAATTCATCTGAGTTCAATACCTTTACGTTATACATAAATTTATATATGAATAATAACAAAAGATTCTAACAAATAGTAAATTCAAACCTGTCTATTTTTTAGAAAAGACATTTTCATGAAAACATATCCTCTTGTACGAAAAATTAATTTAGTGTTAATTTTATCGTTTACCATTTAAATTTAGCGTTAAACCCATGTACGCATTATATAGTTTGACTCATGGCTGCCACCAAGTCCCATATTTTATTTAAACAACAACCAAACGATATTAGTAATCCTACCCTCACTTTTACTTGTATATTTACTAAAAAATAAATGTTTATTTTTATTTGTTCAGTTTAAAAAATCAAGAGACAGATCATTGCTTAGTTTCTAAGTTACCCTTATTATCAACTATAATATTTTCCAAATATATTTCCAAAGCCATTATATCTATTATACTCAAAAAAATAATATAGTAAACTGTTATTTTATTTATTGTTTTTGATCAAGAGGTGTGCTGAGTCATATTGGACAAATAAAAAATGGTCGAAGGGGACGGGGTATATAAGCGATGGATCTTTTATAAGTAAGTGCTCATTCATTTCAGTCTTGCTAATCGGTGATCACCCAATATTCATATCATATGATTAGGACAACCACATTTACAGCCTATATCACCAACTCTCCCACTATATTTTGGCTTAACATAGTAGTAATTAAGTTTGTCTAGTCTAATAGTTATGATTAAGACCTTGAATTTTATTATTCTTTTCCTCATTTTGTTTAATTTGTGGAGAATTTTGTATTCAAGAATTGTTTTAAACACAATTAACTCAAAAGGCTTAGACGTAATTTATTTATTCTTCTTATAAAATGTAAAAGTATCTATTTTGTCACTACATGGACGTCCATAATCCAGGAGACAGTAAAAGTGGTTGAACACAAGTATTTCCAGTTAAGTTAGATTTTAAATTTACCTAAACGGAGTCCAAGTGACAAGTCATAGTTGTACAGTTTGTTACCCTCCATTCGGGTGAAAAAAAAGAATTTCACCTGCTTGGCTCATGAAAAAGAATCGAGCCTCCATGTGAGGGGCGTGTATAATTAAATAATAAAAAATATTCTCTTAGATAAAATGGCCACACACCTTAACCAAAAGTTTCTCAAATGAAGAGTTATAAACTAATACAACACAATAAAAAACCACTAGTAACAATATACCTAGAGCAAAAAAAAAAAAAAACCAGTTCACCAATAACTAGTACAAAATAAAAACATCATAGCTTACAGTCTTGACATGATTCTTTCTATGTAGTGAATTTCAAATGGTGCCATTTATTTCCATTTCACAAGATATATGGCATTTTGTCTTATGACTTAAAGAATCCATTTGGATGGGCATAATTTATGAGCATTGGGATCGTTTGGTGGGGAACAAGTTTATTCAGGATTAATTATCCTGGAATTAGTTATCTTAGTATAACTTATCCCACCATGTATATCAGTATATGGGATAACTTATCCCATCACTATGGTATAAATGGTAGGATAAGTTATCCTATACATGACAACAAAACAAGACAATAAAATTTTATCCCAGGACTACTTTTTTATCCCAAAACTATTTTATTTCTAATTTGATGTTTGAGATGTTTGCACATATAGGGAAGCTCCAAAATACTATACAACATTTCCTACAACTCAAAACTACACCTTAGCTTGTTTAAAGGAAAATAGTTCACCAGCGATGTGAGACATATAATTAATACGCGTTTCACCATATAGAAATTATATATTTTTACTTTATTTTAAAAAAATTTAAAAGCCCAAATAAAAAAAAAAACAAATGAACACAAACTTAGAAAAATGGTTACCGTTTAAATCCATCGTTAAGAAAAAGGGCTTGAACTATTTTCCTTTAATCATTTACTCTTGTTTCCTTCTTCTACTGTTTTTTGTATTACGCATACATCAAGTCTGGCACAATAATTTGGCTCGGAAAAGTATTTTTGTACGTAATTCTCCAGAGTAACAATATTCACCTAATCACCTTAATCGGTATTACACCACTTTTAAAAAGTTAATTTACATAGTAGATAATATAAAAATTCGAATCGAGAAAATAATAATCAAGACAAAGAAATAATGTAACTGTTGTTCGTCTTGTATTCCCAAGATACTTAGAACAAAACTTTGAAGAACTTGGTAAGACACAATAAAGTTTAAGAACATTTTCACAACTAGAAAATTAAAACTAGTAGAGAAACTAGAATCAGAAACAAATTAGATAAAATATACGAAATAATTTTTTTCTTAAAGAAGAATTGTTGTCAATCTGTGTTTAACGAATCTTACTGATTCCAACAAACTTTGCAGAAACACGAAGTTACGAAAGTTTAATGAACCAGTGAAGAACAGAAGAGCATAAATTAATTCACAAATCTAAAATCTGTAACACATACCAGAATCTGGAAAAACAGAAAGAAGATCAAGCCCACTGAATGCACAGTGTCCCCTTAAGGAAATTATTCCCCTCTA
>JAJOOR010009673.1:0-28460 GCA_036250505.1 Solanum acaule
CCCCCCCCCCCCCCCCCCCCCCCCCCCCCCATTAATTTATTCTTTTAAAAAAAAATTGAAAATATTTTAGGGTCGAAAGTCTAAGCCAGATCGCGGGTCAGATCTCAGGGTCGAATTTTGGAACGATCATCGGGATCTTATCCTAGCTCAGATGTTAGGGTCGGGTCCTAGATCAATTATCGAAGTTGATTTTCAGGTCTAAAATTATTTTCCTAAAGAATATTTTCTAGTCTCAAGCCAAAAATAAAAGATATTTTCTGGAAAATATTTTTCATTCACCAACCAAACATCAAAAAATATTTTCTACTCACCAACCAAAAATAAGAAAATAAGTTAAAATTCCACTTGTTTTCCAAGAAAACATTCTCCTTCCTACCAAACACACCCTAAAGATAATTGTAGCAAGACTGCAAAGAACATCATTACCAAGTTTGTGAGCCTCTGATTCTTCTAAAATTTCAAGGCGAATTCAAAACTTAAATCTATTGAGTTAGTATATTTCAAAGTTCTTATCACTAAAGTACCAATTTAGGATATTTGCAAATCAGAATTTAATGTCTTCATTGAAATACAATGATTTCGCACTACATGTATCTATGCTATGCGTCGAATTCAGTTGAACTCAGCACTCGATCCGTTTCAGCATATCATATGCTCCTGCATGAACTTTTACTACAATTATATTGCTCAAGAATTAAATTGATGTTTATAAAAAATGAAGATGAATGATGAATTGATGAGTCTACTTGGTATATGAGGTCTGGGGATCAGAAATTTTGGGATGGGAAATGGATGCATTGTGGAACAACTAGAAAATCTTGTAAAAGACAAGAAGGTGAACAAATTGTTCAATTTCCATCCTTCAACTTATTGAACCAGTCACCATATCAAATATTCACATTTAGAGTGTACAACATATAGTTCTCACATTAACAAATCTAAACCTCAAAACAGATGCAAAACAGGAAAAGATGCACAGAAAAGCATAAATGTATAAAACTGGCCGCCCCTGTACCAACTTTATGCCTGATTAATCAACATACTGGAGCAGGAGTGGGTTTCAGGATTGGTGGTAGGAAGTGGTCTGGTAACAGCAGCTAAGATATCAGCGTAGCCAACAACTCCAACTAAATGGTCCTCATTCTCGGCATCAGTAACCCATACATGAGTTGCACGATGTGACAACATTTGAGCCATAACGGCAGCTAGTGAGCTCGTCTCCTTACATGTCAATGGTGCACTTCTGCCACGATACATGCTCCTAGAAACACTTAAAGATGAGTTTGTTGGATTGCTGACAAACCCAATACTCCTGCTGCTAAATTTTTTTGGCCTAACTATACCACCACGACTATTGGCTGTATTCGCATTTGTTACCATAGGATTGACTGCAAAATCAGGTAAGGAACTTGAGGAAATATTATCCTCAACACCCATCACGAATTGTCCTGCTGAAAAATTAGCTAAGGCCCATGCTGCAGCTAAGTAATCACACTTCCACAGTTTAGTGGCTGAAATCTCACCAATGATCTTATTGTAATCATCTGCCATAAGATCAATGACTGCAACTGCAGGGGGATCCGATGGTAGTTTTTGAGTGGCATCTATCGCTGGGCGTGATGCTTCTATTGAGCAGTAGTTTGGGTTAATGATTCCAAGGGAATAGATAGAGGAGAGAGGAATAGGGGCTAATGCACCAAGGCAACCAATAATAAAACGGATGATATCTTCTCTGGACAGACAACAGAATTTGTCATGAATGGGCACAGGGGAAGAAGTTGATGGACGATTGGCATTGGCAGCCGGGTTAGAAGTATCAATGTTCTTTAGCCATTTGCCATTATAAAGAATTGAAAATCTCTTGCTCATGCCTCTCCATACAACACTTTTGGGAACTAGGAGTCGCTTCACACCTTGCTTCATCATCTCCAGTGCATCTATCAATCTGCAAAGTACAATAGATCAGCAATATACCAATTAAAGGAATAGTTTCTACAAACTTTCATTGTCCACTCACTTTTCAGCAGCAAACTCATTGTATAATTCAACTGTCCTATTACTTCATATAAGTTGACTATTATAGGTAGTCATACGGACCCTTGCAATACTGTCTAGTAAGATTTGGAAATAGTACTTACAATATATAGAGGAGAGAGAGGGATAGGGGCAAACTCATTCCTATGTCACTCAGAAAAACTTGGAAATAGTACTAAATTATATAGTACTATAAGTCGATTTTTTTTTATTATCATAAATAAAAGGTTCCATTTTTTTTAGATTTTAGTTTGAGAAGTCAAAAGAGTAAGCAAACAAGGTTAAGTTTCTATCTGTCATTATTTATTACATATACATAACCCTTTGGTTTTTATTGCATGTGTTTGTTGTTTTCTGTTTATGACAATTTTATATACTATTTTAAACTAAACTTTTCTAAATCAATTATTTTTTGTCTATGAAAAGAAATATTAAATTAATCAATCCTTAAAAGGGTTTATAGCTTTGCATCTAAAAACATTAAAAGAGTGAATTTAAAAAAAAATACATGAATTTCATTAAAAATATTTATGATTTCTTAATAAGTTTTGGCTTTAGGCCACTTACTCTATTGATATGCCCCATCACCCCACCCTCCCACACCCACCCCATGTCTCCCTCTCCTCTTCCCCCTTCCCAAACAGATCAATGCAGCTCTTTGGCCGAGTGCAAAGTACTCATGGATCAAGATCCCTCCTCTTCTAGTTTCTATTCAGGAGATTTTATTTTATACAAGGATGTATTTTTATTCTTCTAGGTATATTCTTTTAAGGGGTGGAAGTTGGGGGGTATGCTACTACTAACCAGAGATAAAATCTACACTCTGCAAAAGTACTAAAGGAAAAGTTACTCAACAAGACTTTTTGGTGCTATTCTTCAATTTTTCCCTGAGCATTTACAAAATAAGAAGACTCCTTCAATAGGCTGGATTTATTACTAGAATTAAGTGTAAAATTCAATTTCACATTCTATTCTGAATGAGCAAGGTACACGAAACCATCCACTCTACTCTTCATTCCAGGCATGAATCGTCCGACAACTGAGAGAGACCACAAATTGAATAATGATGTCAACCAGCTGATTAAATACATACATTCCTAAAGCTATCCGTTCGTAGCAGCTAATAATTAGTCTATCCATTCAATACAGCATGAAAAAGCAAAGTTACGAAGTTCAAATACCTAACTAGAGAATGATCAATTTTATGTTAAGCTAGCACCATGACAGGAGTATCAGGACAAGATTGACCAATAAAGAAATCATGAACATTGTGAGTGGCAGCGTAGAGTTGTGGAAAAAGGTGATGCTAGAATATACCATTGACATGACATTATACAGGTAAGGTAGGGATTTTCTTGAGTTTGCTCACAAAGGTATTGCCATTATCCAATGAATATGGGGCTAATATATTAGCAACGTGCAGGAAGAAATCAATTGTTACTTCTTTCTTTTGACTGAACGATCCTTAGATATACTGAAAAAAATTATGATTAAGAGGAGTCATGAAGCTTTCAATTAGGTTGAAAACATGCATAACATTTGCTATTGTTTGTTCAGCGGGCGGTGAGAAGGACAATAATTTCAAACTGACAGAGAAGAGGGAAAGGAAAAACAGCTTTCGGCGTTGTTTGCCTTGCAATATATGGTGCAGCTAGATTAAGATGAATGTCATACACAACAAGCAATTAAAAATCACAAATAGACACCTGATTCAAAAGAAGAGGTATAAGGGGCCTGAGGCTAAGAAGTTGCAAAGATTAAAGAACTATAGGTAATGTGTTCTCTACATATGAGTAAGTGCATCAAGGAGAAAGAGGACTTGCCAACAGGTAATTGTTTCTATCTTTACAGTGAGGGATAATTTCATAGACCTACCCTCTGATTTTTCTCCATAACACTAACTCCCTTTTGGTTTGAAATATTACTCTTGCCTCTCTTATTTTGATTTTTCTGTAATAGCTGTTTTAAACTATTTATCATTAAATAAAAGTAATTATAGTCTCAGCAACTTTTTCCTTTCCGACAATCTTTTAATTAACTAATTTATTTCCTTTGGAATATAAGAAAAGAACTAATATCCAGGCCCGCGTTCTCCTTCCTCTCTTCCTCCACAAAAAAATATCTTCATCAACTGCAATATGTCTATTCAATGCCCTATAGACTTCTGAAAAAACTAAACTTCTCATTCCCATTGTTAGAATTCACAGTCTCTGTAATTTTCCATGCATTACTAGCATACTTTGACGTAGTGTTTGAAAAACGACTGTCTTTACTCTCTCCCAAACACACCAAGACCTTATTCTAGATCTATGGTGAAGATTCTTTTATCCACTTTTCAATTGTTGAACCCAAATCAAATAAATTATGCACTTAATTTAGGTTAGGTTAGAATAACAATACATCAATTTCAACATATTTGCTTAAATATTAGTGAAGTTTTTCATTAAAGCAGCTTCAAGAAGCTATATGGACATTGAAGTCAATAAAGACGAATGCTGAAGTTGAAGAAACAGTTTTTCTGGAGGAAGAGAGGAGGAAAACACGGGCATGGATATTATTAGAACTTCTTTTTATATTCCAAAGGAATTTAATTAGTCAATTAAAAGATTGCAGTGAACGGCAAATTGGTAAGATTGTAATTACTTTTATTTAATGATAAACAGTTTAAAACAATTGTTACAAAGAAATCAAAATAAGACAGGTAAGCGTTATATTGTAAACCACAAGAAAGGTTGGTGTTATGGAGCGCAACTAGAGGGGAGGTCTCTGAAATTATCCCTTACATTTATTAATATCAGAAACTCTGATCAGCCAAAGAGGTCACCATTACTATTTACTGGTGATGGAGACACTGTCTTATTCTTAAAACAGCTTCAAAACTTAGCTGGATAAGAGGCCTCAGAATTGAAGGAAATGCTGGGGACACGTTAGAGGTTTTACACATATTATATGCAGATGATACATTAATATTGTGTGATGCAGAAAAGGAACAACTACAACATCTAAAAATAATATGTAGACATTTGAAGCCGTTGGTCGACATCACATAAACTTGGCCAAAAGCAGCATATTCTCAGCGCAATGAAGACTGTCAAATTTCTGAATTAGCCAACAAATGAGTGAATTCCCTGCAATATAATTGGGTCTTCCACTATGCTCCAAGTACAAATACTGCAAGGTGAGGCAAGGAGTGATTAAGAAATAAGAACTGAAAAGCTAAGCTAGCACCCTGGAAGAAGACATATCATTTGGCGGATGAATGACACTTATGAAAAGTGCTTTGGATGGAATTCCAACATAAGAAGGGACTTCTCATGGGATGACGGCCAGGAGAGAAGATTCATTTGTTAAATGGCCTAATATCCTAAAGAAAAAGGGAAGGGGGTTTTGGGAATCAGAAATTTAAGCATAGACAACAAGAGTTTACTATAAAACCTGCTCATGAGATTTGGGATGAGAAGGATGATCAGAAATACCCGATCCAGGGAATAAAAAGAAGGATGATATGGGAAGGTCCAACAGAGCTGACACAGTATGGAAGATCAATGGTGCTCCAAACCTGTGACAAGCTCATTTGGAAACACATAAGAGGTTTATGGGTGAAGTTGAGCACTGACAAGGATGCAGATTGGAAATGGCATCACGAACAGAATTTGGCATGGTATATGGATAAACCATGCCCCCATTCAAGGAGATTTTTCCCGAAGTTTATGCTCTGATATGTAAAGTTGCAGAGACAGAATCTGGGTTCTGAGCTTAAGGAGACATATACAAAGATTTGGAGTTGGGAGGTATAACTCTTATGTTAGAAATACTAGAGAACATGCAACTTCTGGAAACAAAGACATACAGGGGTAGTGGAAATACAATAAAGATAGCACACTCTCGCTCATACTATCAGTCATCAATGAAGAGTGGTAAAGATGAGCAATTCAGCTTGTTCAAAGACGATTTCCATACAAATGATCCACCAAAAGTCATATGTTTTGGATGGATGGTTACATAGAAAATCTGTCTAAGGAGGAAAAGTGAATTCAAGCAATGTAACAGATACTTTTTGTGCTAAGATAGCCCTGAAACTGAAGAACTTTTATTTTTTCTATTGCAAGGTAAAAAGGAAAAATGGAGCATTTCCTAAATCCTTGGGCATGCAATGGGTGGTTCCAAAGGCTCAGAGAACCAACACAGCAACACTAGCATGGCAAAGTATGAAGACAAACGAAGAGCAGAGACACTTATGGAGGACCATCCCATAACACATTCTTTGGACTGTGTGGTTAGAGAGCAATCAATGATGTCATAGAGTATGGGCCTACCCCTCTGCACTTTTCCACTCAAATACTTAACTTGGGGTCTCCAATATCCATGTCATAGAGTACAACCCAGCAACCACTACATCCCATTTTCCAGCCCAGTATCTACTTTGCTAAACAGGAAACCCCAAATCTTTAAGGTACTCAGAACTTCTGCTCAGGTTTGAAACAAAGAGACAATTCATAATCAACTATGGTGGGTGTCAGAGAAAAAGTGAGAAGTCTTTAACTTTCTCCAACCGAATTGCTGGATTAATCAGTGAAGGGTTTCACTCTGCCTCCTCCTCTAACAAAAGAATGAAGGTCCTAGTCCTCTCAAAGTCAAGAACAATATCAAGCATGTGGGTGATTCAAATTTATAAGGAACATAATTTGAAGAAACACTTCTAGAAATAATTAACCTAAATTCTGAATGTAAATGGACTTCTATAACATGACACAAGAGAAATGTAAATCCTTAAAATTGATTCTTTGAAGCATATTAAACCTAGTTGAAGTGTGAATTAATCTTGCGATATGGCATTTCTGTTGTAGAGGAGACATAGATAAATTTAAACTCATGTGAGGAGAAATCGATAAATTCAAATTCACGTGAAGGAGACATCGATAAATTCAAATTCAATCACATAAAACAATGCATAAGTAAACTGTCCAAAACTTTAACTAAATTAGCCTAATTTCTAACTTACAAAACTCGCAAGGCTCCACCAATCAATCAATTAATTATTGGCAGATCTGACTGGCCAGGTAGACACCAGAAATATAAACACCCACCTGTGGGACCCTTTTTTATCCTTATAATTATATGGCATTTCAATTTTTCATGTCCTAAAACACTTGGCAAGAAGTAATATCCACTAACTATACAGATTGGTACAGATGAAGAGAGTGATTACTTATGAGCTGAATTATGAATAATACTTTACTGCGCTTTGCCAATAAAACACTATTTCCTCTGTCCCAATTGTAAAAAGGAACTCAATCCATTCTATTTTTTTAAGTAAAACTTTCAATAATTCAAACTAATCAAACTAGAAATTTCTTTCTTTTTGATAACTGTGATGTCCGGACCAGCTTGCACCTAATTCCAGAGGATACCTACCACCTCCCACCAGCAAAAGGTACCAAGTAACTCTGTTATTCAAATTTGAAATTCTGATGTCATGTTTTTCTCAACCAAGGTAACTTTTCAACCATCATTCTAACAGCTATCTTCTACTTACATTAATAGTATTTATAAGACAGCAGCATCATCATAAACTTTATGTAAAGTCGAGTATATACAACATCAGTATTCCTAAGGATTGGCAATGAACACAATAATCAAAGGCAGTTTCAAAAGTAAGGAGACTAACCTGGTGGCAGGATCAAGCTCCTTGAGCAAAGAATTATCAGGAAGCACAACCTCAGAAACAGGAGTCTTCATAGCTTTCTCCTGATCAGCCAAACATTCCTCTCTAGCCAAAAATGCAACAATATCAAGAGAATTAAGAATACCCACAAACCTTTTTCGCCTCATCTCAGCATTCTCAATCAAACCCTTTTGAGATCTCGTCTTCCACACTGGTATCCCACATTCCGTAGACTCCCCAATTGCCCTTATAGCAGCCTCCACTGTTTGTGTCTCCGTAAATTCAACTAACTCCGGTTTTCCCACTGTCAGATCCCCAACCACATGATACAAAAACACCGATGCCATTACAACTCAAATTCACCGAAACAGATAATTTTCTACGGATAAATTGTAAAACAAGAAGAAAAGGGTTTAAAATTGTGTAAATTTCCCAAGATTTTTTTATGTGAATAAAGATCCGGATTTGAAGGAAAAAAAGAATTATGGGTCCTATAAGAGGGAATGGAAGAAGATAAGGAGAAGATGAAAACGGGTAATGCGGAATCTGACAAGAGAAGTAGTAATACTAAAGTGAGATAAAGGTAGAAGACTTTGAACTAATTTCTGGTAAAATTTTGGTTACGAAGCAAAGGAGATACTAGAAAAAAAGTGAGAGAGAGGCAAAGGTCAAGTGGTCAAACAACATTGACATGTCTCAATAATTGAGTAATGATATTTTCAATCAAGATGGCAAAAGATAACTACTATGAATTTATTGCAAAGGAATTTGATTTGATGTGGATGATTTTGCAACACAAATTCCTTCAATAATAATCAAACTCTTTTTTTATTGTAATACTTGTTATATCAGATATATGAAAAACTTGTTTATTTTACACTAGGTAAATTACTCTTGCTTTGCATAGAATCGAACTATTTTATTAAGCTTACATATGATCATTCGGTAATATTCGTAATTTCGATACATATACTACATTGTCAAGAACATTTTATCTTAAGTTAAAACGTTCCTCCGAAATCTTAAAGTGCTATATTTTTTCAATTTTCATTTTTGTTATACAAAAATTATGAGTCATAGAGAGTTTTAAGTATAAGAAAGAAGTCTAAGAAAATTTCCATGGAAATAGTTGGTCAGAAGTAACGAAATTTTCTAAATTCCAAGAAATTATAAAGAACAACATCAGACGTTAAAGTAGAGACCAAAAAGCCTCGAACAACAACACTCCCAAGTAATGTGGAACATCACGTCCATACAAGAACATAATTAATTAAATTTCAAATGGAGGACTTTCGGCTCCTTTCTTATGAACCTCCATCAATCTCTTTTTTATTATAGTAACAGTGGCAAGCAAGAGAGCAATCTGTTTGGTTCTTTTAACAAACTTCACCATTGGTTTCGTATTAGTGATCACATATTTGTTGTTGTGTGCTATCAAATATAGCACAACCCACAAGAATTTTTCCCAAAAAGTATAAGAAGTAACTTGTAGAAAGGGACAAAAGAGAAGATCAAATTTCAATCATCCTTACGGGAATTCTTAATAGAGTTCAACAAAAGTCACTAAAATAGCAAAAAGAAATTGCAATAGTTACATGAATCAATATGACTTATAGTAAAAGATTAAGCTTCATGAAATAGGAGGAAGAAAACTCTGAGGAATGAAACACACTTCATAAGAAGTTTAATTAATGTATTTGAATTCGACTCCCCTATAACGGAAAAAATCTATAAATAATAGTGGCATAAATAAAAGTTTTGTTTACTAAAAACCAAATGTAATGAATTCAACCATGCCAGTAGCGTTATGAGTTGTGGACTGAGAGGTGCAAGAGTAGTAATGTCGCATTGCAATTGAAATCAATTTTCTTTACTAATATTAAATAACTTGTAGAAAGGGATAAAAGAGAAGATCGATTTTCAATCATCCTTGTTGGAATTTTTAACAGAGTTCAAAAAAAGACACCAAAATAGCAAAAAGAGGTGCAATAGTTACATGAATCACTATGACTTAAAGTAAAGATTAAGCTTAATGAAATAGGAGGAAGAAAACTTTAAGAAAAGAAACACACTTTAAGTTTTGTTTACTAAAGAACCAATTGTAATGAACTCAACCATTTGTAACACCTCAGATTTGTTAAGGAAAACATTTCCTCATTTAGCCAACTTGGTGAAGGGCAGTATGATCGCCAAAGTAACTTGGCGATCCGCCAAGTCCAACCAACCTTGCCTAGTGGACTACCTCCATGGCCCAAGCTACTGGAAATTTGGGCGAGCCAGGTCGGGCTCGCCTTTCCCATTGGGGCATCGCCAAAGAGTCCCCTCCCCATCGCCTAGTAGCATGCCTCCTTAGGTGACTCACTGGAAAATTAGGTGAGCCAAGGGCTCACTTGGCAAGTCGCCAAGTGCCCTTTAGGCGAGCTCCAGCGTGGGGTTTCTTAGTTTTTAAGTTGGGGTCCTTACTGTCTTTTCATAATTTTCTTAAGGCTATACTACGTCGTTTTACCCTTCACCTAGAAAAGTATACAAGCATTCTATTCCCAAATTTCCCCAACTCGAGTCATTCTTTCAAGAACCAAAAAGAAAACCCCAAGATCTTTCTCTCAAATATTTCTCTGAACTTAAAGAAGATGAAAGAAATTCAAGCTAGGATCAAGGTCAAGTCTTCAATCCTCTAGCAATTGTGGGCCTTGTGATTATGGTATGATGGCTTTTCATGCATGGAATCCTTTGATCCATGGAGCCCCTATGATTTCCCCAATTTAGAAGAAGAATTCCCCAATTCTAGTTAGGGTTTCTTCATTGATATTGATCCAATTGAGTGGATTATGATTGTTTATGATTGAATTGATATAATTATGTGTTTTTAGGATGAATTTACATGTACCCATGCCTAATCCATGTCTAGAATGATGAAATTGATGTAAATGGGTTTTATGCCATGAAAGGGAAAATTGAGGATTTAGATGTATTCTTCTAGGATTGATGAGATACATTGTAGATTGCTTGAGATTAGAGTATATAGATATGAATTGCTTGAGAGTGAAGCATGTAGACATGAATTGATTGAAATCAAGTATATACGATGAATTATGACTTGTAGACTTTGAGATAGCTCGCAACAACACAACTTCTTATATCCACTTATCTTTCAGGAGTATATTTATGCACTTGCTCAGGATCATGGTTTAAATAGAAATAGGTCGATTTTGTTGGAAAATTCAGGTTATAACAATAAATTTAGTTTCCTAATTGTGAAACGGTTAATTACTCTAATGTATCAATAGAATCATTTTATTATTTCGACTAATGATTCTAACAAAAATCCGTTTTTGGGGTGCAACAAGAGTTTGTATTCTCAAATGATATCAAAGGGGTTTGCATGTATTGTGGAAATTCCGTTTTCTATACGATTAATATATTCTTTATCTTCTTTCGAAGGCAAAAATATTTTCAAATCTCATAATTTACGATCAATTCATTCAACATTTCCTTTTTTAGAGGACAATTTTGCACATCTAAGGTGTCACGATCCGAGTCTACATCCTGGACGTGGCCGGCACTCGAGAACCATTGTTGGTTCCTAAGCGAACCCTCATCCTGGCTAACTACAAGCGAAAGACTAACTCAAGCATACAAAAACTTTAAAACTAAATAAAATTCATGAAACTCAAATACAAAGTTTTAACTCAAATGATTTACTCTGAATATAAATAGAATATTCAACTAGCCAACAATAGGCAACTCAAGTCTTTACAAAAATTAATAAGATAAATGAAACAAACATCTCAAACTCTATTGTCTATCTATGAAGCCTCTAAATGACAAAGATGGAAGTCGGGACAAGACCCACGACATCCTGACAAAACTGAAAAGTAAATGAAATCCTCTGAAAGCAAGGAGGCTCACTGTAGCTAACTGGGACTGCAAGTGGTATCAACAAAGCGCATGTTGATGATCGTGAATATCTGTATCTGCATCATGAAACGATGCAGGCCAAATGGCTCAGTACATGGAATGTACGAGCATGTAAGGGAAATTCTAAAGCATAAACATAAGCTTGAACTTGATAAAAAGGAAACATACTTACCTCTTCTCAACTAAACTCAACTCAAGAATAAGTTACTCAACTCAAAGGTACTCAACTCAAAGATTAGATACTCAACTCAACTTATATGACACTCAACTCAAAGATATGATACTCAACTCAAGTTAAAGCAACAATAAAAAAATGCGATATATGGAAAGCTTTTAAAACAATAGATAGCAACTAAATGTATTGAAGAATACAATAATAATTCAGTTTGTATATAAAAATGCAATATAACTATGTGGGAGATTCTCTAACCGACAACCATCACTATGAGTTATTGGATGATGCAATGTCTCACCCACGCTGCCAGAACTGTCCTATACTTTGTCGGGTATAGAACCTCTCAACTAAGTGGATCCACTAGTCTATGCTAAAAAGTATTAAGGAATCATCTAAAAAGTATGACCCTTTCTACCCACGTTGGCTACATGGTTTATGGAGACTTGGGTTATCTGAACTCGTCCTCATATCGGTTCTCAATACTACTCCCAAAAATATACTCAGCTCATATGTTTAAAAACATAACTCTTTATGTGATTTGAGATTATTACTCAAAATCTTTCTCTAAAAAGAGATGTTACTCAAACTGGTCAAAACTCTTTTGAAAATCTCAGTTTCCTTCTCTTTTAAATGTGAAAACATTTACTCTTGGACTACTTAGTTCTCATATATCATTTTAAAGAAAATGAACTTGACTTTACTCTTTCTCAACCTAAGTGCTCAAGTTTTAAAACAAGTTCAGAAAATTTGTAAAAAGACTTCTCAGAATAAAGTTCATGCCGAATTATGGACGTGAACAACTCAATTCGAGGTTTTAAATAACCACATGTAGAACTCAACACTCGAGACTCAACAACTCAGAACTCAAGAACTTCAATGGTAATACTCGTTTCAAGAATGCTTGACTCAAAGGGTTCATGAGGAATTATGGGTATGAACTACTCAACTCAAGGACTCAAAGATATTTCTCATCTCCAGACTGCTCGACTTATAGGACTCATGCAAAATTATGGGCATGAACAACTCAACTCAAGGACTCCATGGGTAATATGTAATAGTCCCATGATTAGGAATAAAATCGCAAAATGGATTAGGAACTCTATACTCAAGACTTAGAACTTGAAGATACTACTCCTCTCAAATATACTCAATCTATGGATTTCATGCGGAATTTATAAGCATGAATGACTTGAATCAAGGGTCTAAAGAACATTATGGAACTCATGTATATGACTCTTCTCATTCTTATACTTACTTCCTCAAAACTTAGTTCAAATACATAATGGATCTCAAAGGATTCACAATTGAACTCAAAGACTTTCTTGAACTCTACTCTTAACTCTCTCTTGAATTTGAATTATGAATTCAAGAGTTATGGTTCATGATATGAAGGATCTCGTGATGATAAAGTAGACTCATGAATACATTCTCCTCACTCTCATACTCACTTACTCGAGTCTTGAAACAAGTTATTAGAAATGGTAGAACACTCTTCAAAAAGACTTTCTTAAAATATTCGGAAGAACTCTCAAAACTTAACTCTTAACTCTACTTTGAATTTGAATTATGAATTCAAGGTTATGATTCATGTTATGAATGATTTATAAGTGTTTAGAAGTAGTTTAGATTGATTAGAATTAAAAGGAGTAAAGGTACACTCAAAAGGGGACTAAAACGGGACAACCGACGGAAAAGAAGTTGAGGCAGGCGACCCTGGTGCATTCCTGGAGCAAGCGCTAGCCCAAACTTTAGAGACATGTTTGTGGCGCACTGCTGGGGCACTGCCCCAACCCCTCCCCATGTAATTTTTCGACAAATTTCATCTCTCATTTTCTTATCCTAAATCACTTCTAATCGATTTATTTTCTCAAGTTTTCCTTAGATTCAATCACCCAACCTAAGTACACACTAATCTACTCAAAACAACACTCAAATCACTAACTTTCATCTCAAGAATTCATCAAAACCCCAACAAAACAAGATTTAGGTGAACTTCAAGAACACCTTTCAAAAACTTAAATCCTTCAACTTTTGAGAATGAAATTACTTTGAAAATAACATGATTGGCGTGTGGGTGAATGAACCCAACATTATGGAAACTTACATACCTCTTAGGGATTAAACTCATGCCAAAAATCCGCAACAAAACTCAAGAACCTCAATGAACGCTTTGATATTCTCCTCTTTTCTCCTCTTTTCTCTTATTTTCTCTTCTTGAACTCCCAACTAAAACCCTAGGGGTATATTTGGATTATAAAACTGAACCGAATCATATTAGACCCCTAAAACCTCACTAAAAATGAATTAAATTTGATTGGGTAAGGAAAAGACCAAAATACCCCTCACTATTTTCGGGTAACTTTCCATAATTGGACAACTTGACTTCAAAAGAGCATATCTCACTCATCCAACCTCGAAACTTAGCAAACTTGATGGCGTTGGAAATATAATTCAAAGACCTTTCATTTGATATCTTATAAGCCACTTAACTCATCATGTGCTAAAATTTATGATCATTTGAAGTTAACCCAACACTTAAAAGAACTTAGGAATGACTTGAATAAACTCTCTTTAGTTCTTCTTGGAACTCAAGGTGCTACATCTAGTGACCTTAACACTTAAGAAATTTTAAATTCCTTGGTAGAAACTTACTCACTATGAAGGATGGTTCAAGTCTTAGCTCAAAAAATTTCTGGGGTGTTACATAAGGCATGTATGATGAATGATGATTAGTAGGGCTTTTAGAGTAAAGCTAACATGATGAATTATAATGATTAGGGTTTTGAGAGTAAAGCTTATATATATGAATGTTGATTTGTAGATAGAATTACCCACATAATCTACTCTATGAATGTATAATGAGAAAGTCACATAGAATGATTCTAGGTTGAAAGGCTTGCTCACCTAAAGTGAATCAAAGCATGTATGAACTATGATAGCTTGAAGTAGTGATATGAGATACCTTCATGAATAACTTGACTTGGTAAGACAAGACCATGCTTGGTAGCTTGAGTTAGTAGATATCATAGATAGCCTTGGATTGAGCAATAGTACCCTTCCAATGGTTAACTTGAACTAGCATGAGATGATGCTTGCATGATAGCTTGACTTGGTAAGGCCAAACCATTTCATTGGTAGCTTGGATTGAGCAATGGTACCCTTCCTTGAGTAGCTTGGACTTGTATGAGAGAATGTATTCCATGATAGCTTGGTCTAGCATAATGAGGTGATTTTCCTTGGTAGCCTTGAATTGGTAAATCGTAATCATTCATGAGTAATGACTTGTCTTGGACTAGTAAAGAAGTACTTTTCCATGCTTAGTAGAAATAGCTAAAGAGGGACTAGTCCCCAATTAAAGTAGCGTAGTTATGATGAAACAAGGTTACTTCAAGGAAGTATTGTAAGTATATTTTAATATGAGCTTTCTAGTATGATGAATGATTAGCTTGGATTGTTGCTAGAGTTGCCTTCCTTGATATGTATGACCAGACGTGGATGCCCCGAGTCTTGAACAAGAATAAGTGAGGTTACTTGAGAAGTATTCCTCTTATGATATGATGATGATTTATGTGCATTGATTATGCTTATGACTTATGTTTTTATCTCTTATGCGTATGGTATATGTCTTATTTTGACTAATGCCTATGTTATGCCTATGTTGATGTTTATGCTAGCTATCTTATTTAGTACATGTTTGTACCAACGCATACTCTTGCCTACATTCTTATCAAATGTAGGGTCCAGCGATATCGACTTCCATCCCTGTGGCTAGGATCATAGTAGAGCAAGATTTGAAGATTTAGTGAGTCCTCATAACATTCGAGGATTTGACCACCATTTCCTTATGTCTTTCATTTTATATTTTGACTATTGTATAGGCTGTGTCCCAAAGACGTTCAAGTATTAGATGGTTTGAGACAAGCGTATTAGACTTCCGCTTGTTTTATAAAGACTTTGATGTTTTTGAAATGTTTCAAATTCCCGCTCATTTCTACTACTTTATGTTATGATATGCTAAGTGGCTTGTATGAGGCCTCTCGGGGTCTTGTACTCCATGTTACATCTAGGGTGTACCCCTGGGTCGTGACACCATTCCCGCAACGTTATAAGTTGTGGACTGAGAGGTGCAAGAGTGGTATTGTCGCATTGCAATTAAAATTAATTTTCTTTGTTTATTCTTTCTTCTTTTGGTCCCTTGAAATTAAGTGTTGGATTATAAAATGTGTGAATGAAAAATGAAGAGTTGTGACTTTTGTGAAAAGTTGTGACTTTTGTGAAAAGTTGTGACTTTTCTAAAGAGTTGTGACTTTTCCGTAAGGTTGTGACTTTTAAGAAGGGTTAAATAAGAATCATAATTTGTGAGGGTGCCGCATATATAGGCTGGTCGGCTGTTGTAAACAGTTTAACCAACTGGTACCAGAATGAAATATTGGGCCAAACTATGTGGTTAGTTGGCCCAGATATATATATATATATATATATATATATATATAACAATTATACCTTGAGAATTTTCTTTTTAATTTTGGAATTGTGAATGCTTCTCCTTTAATCCTATGTATGCTTGCATTGTTGCATGCATTAGTCTACAGTTTCTCCTTAATCTTACTTTATCTTTGGTGATTTGAGTTAATCATTTTTTTCTAGAGGTGGTACACTATAGATTGAAATTCAATGTCATTTATTAGAGCTTTGAATTGATATATGAAGTACACATTGTTTGATTTAAAAAGGTGCGAGTGAAATATGAAGATTTAGGACTTTCATAAAAAATTGTGACTTTTATGAAAATTTACGACTTTCATGAAAAGTTGTAACTTTTATGAAAAGTTGCGACTTTTATAAAGAGTTGCGACTTTTATGAAAAGTTGTGATTTTTTGAAGAGTTCTGACTTTTCTAAAGAGTTGTGACTTTTATGAAAAGTTCTGAATTTTAAGAAGGGTTAAATAAGAATCTTGATTTGTGATGCCACTGTATATATAGGCAGGTCGGCTATTGTAAATAGAGGCAACGTTTATGAAGAGTGGCAAGAGTGGTAAAACAATAAACGGGAGAAGCGGTTGTTGAAGGCTGAAGCGACATTCCTATTGGAGAGGGGAATGACAATTTTGGAAATCTATATATATATATAAATCTGAATGAGAAACCGCTGATGTGGCACCTCTTAGAAGCCAAGATTCCTATTTATCTATTTTCTCAATTTTTTAAATTTTTCATCACACTAAATATAATATGATTTAATATTACATTCAATATATTAAGCATTAATTGCATTGCAAGAATAGAAAGAAAATTACCACTTATGGACAATAAAGGTTTAATTACAATTTTATTAAAATTAAGGAAACAGAAAGATTAAAATAAACGTTTAATTACAATTTTACTATAATTAAGGAAACATAAAGATTAATTCAACATTCTATAATCACATTTAATATTCTAAATATTAATTGTATAGTTGGAAACGGAAGAAAGATCCCATTTCCGGAAAAAAAAAATTGTAATATCCTAATCTGAAACTTTTGGCGTTCTCTATAATATTAAAAACTATATATTTCATTTAGAATAATTACGTATTTATGGGATGAAACTATGAAATCATTTGCAACTTTTATTATTAACATAAATACGTAATGATTAAAAAGATTGTGAGTATATAAAGAGAATCACCATTTAAGGAAAATAAAAAATTAATTACAATATATATTTTTATCTATTTTTTTAAAACCCTCTATATTTCTTTATCTATTTGTTTACTTTTTTTTAACCCTTATTTTCTTTTCTTTCTTTCACGTTCTTTCAAGAAAATAAGAGTATAAACTTTTTTTTTATTATAGTCATTTATATCATTTTTTTATATTTCCATCTTCAATTTCATTAAATTCATCTCTTTATTCTATTTGTGTATAAGCTGATTATCCTTTCATATTCTGCATTAATGTTATTTATTAAGATTAATTAAAAGTCATTATAATATTCTTTTAAATACGGTAGCAAAAGGAGCCCCATTCCAAATCCAACCATGATTTTTTTCACTATTTTCTTTTCTAGCTTTTCAATATTGCTATTAGAAAACAATACTTTGGAGAGACATAAGGTAATCTTAACTTCCTTACTATTTTTATGTTATACTATTATGATATTTTTTTTCCCATTTCATTAAATTATATAATCAACAAAAATATGATGATTATATTGTATATAACAATAAACATTGAGGCATCTTTCATACTGTCAAATAATTGTTCCAATAAATTGAGATTTACATTTTTATGAAATTGTTTGGTTGTTGTAAAGGGGTTCATAATATGGATATTTATATTAAATTAAATACAAATGCATTGTTCATATGTTTCCTCTCTTCTTCTTTTTCCAATGAATTTGGCAGGCTTTATCAAGGTAAGGGTTTCAGGACACATCTTTTCTGTCTCTCTATTTCTTTTTTTCATATTTCACTTGTGAAATTACATTAAATATGTTATTGTTGTTACATTATTAGAGAATAGTTAATATTATTTTTTATGAGAAATTATAATTGTTTTTGTAAGTTATCATGGCATGATGTGATATTGGTGATTGTCGAGACATGTATGGAGGATCAGACATGGAAAAGGTTCTTACAGAAGCATCTTGTCATTTGAGTATTTTCTCTATTTTCATCTAACACCCAAAATAATAATAAAAAATTATTGGATAATAAAGAGATGTCAAATGAAAAATTATCTCAATATATTATAATTGATTGATTTATTAGTTTCATTATTCATACATATTAGAGGTTTGGTTTAATTTTTTGGAAAATAATATTAATTTTTTTAATTATATTGTTCAAAAGATATTGATTGTTGAATTCGAACTATTATGTTTTACTCGTGGGTTCAAAATTTATTTAAAAATAAAAAAAGTGTTAATTATATGTTTAAAACTTACTTCCAAATGAAAATGTGTTAACTAATAACTATATGTTCAAATAATTTTAAGCACGGATAAGCTTATTTTGTTACCATTATAATAGAATAGTTAAGATGAATTTATCAACAAATTAACAAGAAGTCTTGACTAAATTTGTACTTAATAATTTTAAACTTAACAAGTATAAGGATCTTTAAATTTAAAATTGTGTTAAGATTTGAATTTTTTTATTGATGGATAGTCTTAATTAGATAAATTTTAAACTTTTTACTTAATTAACATGTCATATTCCTCTTGCTAAAATATATTAAGTGAATATTTAATTTTTAGAAGGATTGTAAATTATTTATATATATACATGTTTCTTTTAAAATCTTTAGTAACTTATTGACTTGTGCTAAATAGTTATATCACCACAAAACAGTTAGGAAGAGAAAAAGTGAGGGTGATATTTTTCTTTGGTCAAGAAATACAATTATATTTTTTTTTAGATTTCTTTTTTTATTTATGTGTATTAAAAGAATTTAAAAAATATTTAACTGTTAATTATATTAAATGTGCATTGCAAAGAAATTAAAAAGACATTTTTAGAATATGTTAAATGTAAAACTTAATTTGTCTTTATTTTCATTAATTACTCCACACAACTTTTTATTATTATGACCTATAAAATAATTAATAGTCATATTCATCATATTATTTGGTGTTTCATATAGTAGCCCTGTAAATAAAATCATTGTAAGATTTTATAGAAGATCACATTAGGTTTTTAGGTTGTTATATTTTCGGTGCTTATTATATTCATATTTAATTTGATTTGAAGAATAAGATGAAAAATGGTGATCGGCTTGTGGGAGTGGACGTCCATAAGAACTCGAAAGATATGTGTACTGATTTCATATTTTTCCTTCTATTTTTTAATGAGTAAGGAATTAAGAATGATGTTGCATTTTTATTGGTATGATTTATCTTTATTTTGCATCTTATGTGAATTTCTTATTGCAATTTTTTTGTTCAAAATAGTAAAAAATTTAATAACTTTATTGGAAGTCTACTAAGTACTCATCAAACATTTTTCTCTTACATCAATATTATATTTAATAAAATTATCAAAATTTTATCACTCTTTATAACCGCGTGAAGCGCAGAGAAGTTCACTAGTTAGTTATAACAAGTAAGGTAATCGGAAGAGATTTTCTAAGAGGAAAAAACATGCTTTAAGTTCAAGTACATTTTTCTAGTTCTTAATATTGCTATTTTGACAATTAAATTGTATAATCGAGATTATTGCATTTAATTGTTCAACTTTAGTGATAAAATATAAATATAATCGTGAGAGATATTTATACTTTTATGAGTAATAGAAATCAAAGAATAAATTTTTTACTTTATATAAATATATTGAGTGAAAGTAGGATCCCAACATCTTTTAACATATCGTGAAAAATAAAAACATTTTCTCTACCTTTTTGTTTTTGTATTGGTAATTAATTAATTAGCCATTCAATTAATTCTAATTTTCTTACTAAATATGAAATATATTGATAGTTTATGTATTTATGAAATACAATGACAATTTATTTTAAAAGATCGCGAAGTATATTTATTTCATGCTTAAGAGAAATATAATAGAGAAAAGACATAAATTCCCCCCTGAACTTGTACCGAAAAGTCAGTTACATGCTTAAACTATCATGACGACCTATTACACACTCAATCTTGTTTAAAGTGAAATTAATACCCCCTTCCGAAGATAATACCAATTTTTGTGTGAAAATGTGTCATACACGCGTTTTGACACGTAAATAAGATTATTTTAATTTTTTAGACCATTTTTACTGAGTCTGTTTGGAAAGCCACCTGGTAATTGGAATTGATGTAATTACTAGGATAGTAATTACCAGCCTAGTAATTACACTGTCTAGTAATTACACTGACCTGTTTTGTTGCCATAGTGTAAGTACACTGTAATTACACATGTCATGTTTGGATGCCACAATGTAATTAAACATGTTCTATTTGGATGCACAATTGCAATCATAAAATTATATTAAATTTTAAAAATAAAAATTAATTATTTAAAATTTATACTAGACAAATAAGAAACTTTATAAATGACATCAAATTAAATATTTAAGATATATATTCTTTTTTGAAAATATATTAATTATTAAACATATATTCTTTAACTAATATTATGAAAAAAATAATTGATTTATATTTTTTCAATTGAATTGATCATAAAAGCTAAAAGTATGAAGTTTCTACGATCATCGTGAAATGCATGTTTGATAAAAAGATTAATATATAAATAAAATGTCATAAATTATTAAATGTTCGACAAAAAAGATAATCTATCAAGTCTAATTAAAAAATGACGTGCAATGTGAATTCAATATTACTAAAACAAATTAAACTGAAAATATAGCATACGTTATAAATTCAAAACAAAAACTTTAACATAATACTCTTATAGCAAATTTCAACATATCATACATAAATATGATTTTTTTTAAAAAGAAAAAGAAAACGTAAATATATAACATTACTTAACAATAAATTCTATTTTAATTTAAAAATTAGAATACTAATAAAATTATGCTAATGAGAAAATAAGTATGGCATAAATAAATAGATAATACGAAAAAATTGCATATAATCACGTAAAGTAAGGTTGAGAATAAGAAGAAAATGAAATATAATAATAAAAAATAAAAAATAAACTTTTAGAATAATAAAAATAAAAAAAGAACTTAAAATAATAGAAGTAAAAAAAATTAAAACAAAAAAATAAAAATAGAAATAAAAAAGTAATCAGCTGGTAATTATCAGTAATTCACAGCCTCTGCCTGTGAATTGTAGAGTGTAATTACCCTGCCAATTACACCAATTACCTGCTGATCAAGTAATTACCTGTCCAACCAAACATGACATATAGTATAATTACACCCAATTACACTTAATCCAATTACCAGGGTGTCCTTCCAAACATGCCCTTAATATTTTCTTAGACTTTTGCAAAAAGTAGAAACCTAGGCATTCTTCCTCCTCCCACCTTACATTTCTTTCTTTCTTCTTCATTATTCATAAATTGAAGGGAAAACAAGAAATATGAAGAGAGAACATGAGACAATAAGACGATTATGAAGTTTAGTGATGTTGGCGGCGGTGATAGGCGGTGGGCAACACCATTGTTGTCGGTGAAACAAATAAAAACTTTCAGATTTGTAAAAGTTCTTTTGAAATCTTGATAATTATGGATGAAAACCATGCCTTTCATTAGTATTCTTTGTGTGTAAAATTAAATATGTTATTTATGGCTTGAGACAAAAATAACATTGTGATGGTTGTGGGTGGTGGTCCGGCGAAAATAAAGAAGACAAAGATAGAAAATTATTTTCTTCCATGAATTTTTGAAAAATTTAGGCAATCAAAGATGAATTTTATGCATAAATGTCATAGGATTTTCAATAGAAGCCATTATCTTTCTCATAATTTTTCCTGGTGTTCTTATCCGGTGAATCCTCCGACGAGTTTGAATAAAAATCATGAACCTTATGTCACGCCCCGAGCCTACACCCTGGGCGGGACTGGCACTCGAAGACCATTGCTAGCCCCAAGCGAATCCTTGGCCTGGCTTTTTGAACTCAGCGGAAGACTTACTCAACAAAATAAGTTTAAACAATACCTTAAAGAAATAACATCTTAGCCAAATTGGCAACTTAAGTCTCGTAGAAAAACATCTGCAATACAAAGATGAGAGACTCATAACTAACTATTTGACTGTCTATGAAGCCTCTATAATACTGAGATGGATGTTGGAACAGACCCCTCAACATCCTAATAAAGAAAGACTGAAAAACGAATAAAAGAGTCCTCCGGAAAGCAAGGAGGCTCACTACTGACTCTGAATGCTCAATTGGATCAACGAGGCACTGGATGCTGATTCTGGTTACCTGTGTCTGCATCATAATAAGATGCAGGCCAACTGGCATAAGTACATTTTATGTACGAGTATGCGAGTTGGAATGCTAACATACATAGGTTTGAAAGAGATGATGAAAAAAACACTTACCTTGGCTCTTCTCAACTCATGAATAACTCAACTCAATATAAATCAATAAAACACATGCGATATATATATAAAGCTTATAAAACAACTGAAAACAATCTTAGTTTGTTTAGAGATAAAACAGTAACAAACTTAACTTTACTCATATAAAAAGTAATATAACTACTATGGGAGATTCTCTAACCGACAACCATCACTATGAGCCTAAGCGATGGTACAATATTTTACCTCACGTTGCCAAGGACCGTCCTATACATTGCCATCGGTATAGAACCTGAACTGCTAAGTGGATCCACTAGTCTATGCTAAAAAGCACTAAGGAATCATCTAAAAAGTATGATTCTTTTTCTGCCCATGATGGCTACAAGGTTTATGGGGGCTTGAGTTAATATGAACTCGCGTCCCTATATAGGTGCTCAATACTACTCCCAAAATATAATTAGCTCATATGTTTTTAAAACAACTTCTTCTCTGGTTTGAGATAATTGCTCAAACTTAGCTTAAAAGCTCTCTTGGAATCGATGTTCCCATTTCTTGCTCAAATGTGAAACATTTATAAACTCTTTGGGAATACTTAGTTCCTTTATAACTTTTTGATAAATGAACTCAACTCTTTACTCTTTGCTTAACTTGAAAAGTTGAGTCTTAAAATGAATTTAAAACATAAAACATTTGTTAAAGACTCTTGAAAACTTTAAGAAACTTTGCTTTGACTTGCTTCTTAACTTCTAGACTTGACTCTTGACTTCTTTGACTTTGATCTTAACTTTTCTTGAATTGGATATGTATCCAAGGTTCATGATCTCATGTTTATGGATGATTTCATGATGTTTAGATGTACCTTAGAGTGTTGGAATCAACTAGAAAACATAGGTACATTGCTAAGGAACAAGTACTAAAAGGTGGGGAACGAATGGGGAGAACTGGCGTCCCTGGCGCTCTGAGTGGCGCGGGGCGCCAGCCCTCAAACTTCAGAGGACCTGCTGGGGCGCGCTGGCTGGCGCGTCGCCCCAAGGGGTAAACTTCAGATCCCCTTTTGGGGCGCGCTGGCTGGCGCGACGCCCCAACCTCTTCCCCAGGTTTTTGACGATTTCTTCTCTGTTTTTCAACTCTAAACTATCTAAACCTCAATGGTTCTTTCCCCAAACACTTAGGATCATAGTACCCTCAACATACAACAGATTTAACTTAAAAATTCACTCGGAAACACGAATAAAATCAACAAGAGACTTCAACAACACAACCATCAAGAACTCAACGAATTTTCAAGAACTCACTTACTTTGCATTCAAATAACCTAAATTTGCTGAATTGAAACAAGATTGGCGTGTGGGTGAACTAACCCAACACTATGTGATCTCACATACCTTGTAGGGATCACCCCTGACGAATTCCACTCGAATCGCTTGGATGATCTTGGCGAATTCTTGACTTTTTCTCCCGTTCTTTCTTTCTTTCTCTCTTCTCCAAGCCCTAAGCATATTCTAATTTCCCGAAACTGAATTAAGTTCTTTTTTTACCCCAATAAACCCCTAAAAATGAATTAGGAAATTAATTAGAGAAAAGACTAGTTTGCCCTTCCTTAAATCCCAACTTCCGAAAGGCATAACTCACTCATACGCTATCAAAATCGCGAAAACTCGGCGGCGTTGGAAAGATATTCCCAAGGGCTTTCCAACCATATCAAGAACTACTCCTAACTCATCCTTAGCTAGGAGTTATGGTCGTTTGAAAATGACCAAAACTCACTTTTCTAACTTAGACAAATTTTCTAGATTTTTCTTATTCTTTCCAAAAATAAGTATTTTCAGATTTTAAACTCTTTCTAGTCGTTTCTAGGTGCGAGATGTTACAATATCTCTCCCTTGGGAACATTCGTCCTCGAATGAGCTTTATTTCACTAAGCTAAGGGTAGCAACATCAAGTTCAACACTCAACAAGCAAAAGCAAGTAACAACATGCTTACTCATAATTTAGATAGTACTAAGAAGAGAATTAGTACCTTGATCTGCACTTTCTCTGGACTCAAAGAGATGTAGATATCTCTTTTTCATATCCTCTTCAGCTTCCTAAGTAGCTTCTTCAACAAATTGATTTCTCCAAAGGACTTTGATTGACGCAACCTTCTTTGTCCTCAACTTGCGAACTTGGCGATCTAGAATCTGAACCGGAATCTCCTCATAAGATAAGCCATCCTTGATCTCAATACTTTCAGTTGGTATGATAAATGAAGGATCGCCCATGCACTTCTTCAACATAGAAATGTGAAACACCGGATGAATCGCGGCTAACTCTTATGGTAACTCTAGCTCATAAGCTACATTACCCTTCCTTTTGGATATTCGATAAGGCCCAATATATTAGGGACTAAGTTTTCCCTTTTTACCAAACCTCATAACACCCTTCATGGGTGAAACCTTTAGATATACCCTATCATCTACTTTGAACTCTAACGCCCTTCTCCTAACATCAGTGTATGATTTATGTCGACTTTGTGCCGTCTTCAACCTCTCTTGAATCACTTTCACCTTCTCCATAGCTTGATGAACTAAATCTGGTCCTATCAACCCTGCTTCACCAACGTCAAACCATCCAATAGGAGATCTGCATCTTCTCCCATAAAGAGCTTCATATGGAGCCATTTGGATGCTAAAGTGGTAACTGTTGTTGTAAGCAAACTCAATGAGAGGTAGGTGATCATCCTAATTTCCTTTGAAATCAATCACACAAGCCCTCAACATATCCTCTAAGGTCTGAATAGTGCTCTCTGCTTGCCCATCTGTCTATGGATGAAAGGCAATATTTAAATTCACCTTCGAACCCAAATCTTTCTGGAAAGATTTCCAAAACTGTGTAGTAAATTATGCACCTCTATCTGAAATAATGGAGACCAGAACCCCATGAAGTCTTGCCACCTCTTGAATATAAAGCTTAGCATAATCTTCTGCTGAGTGGGTAGTCTTTACCGGTAAAAAGTGGGCTGATTTTGTCATTCTGTCTGACAATCACCTAAATAAAATCATGTTGTCTTCGAGACCTTGGTAAGCCTGTGATGAAATCCATATTAATCATCTCCCACTTCCATTCTGGAAGTTCTATATTTTACGCCAAACCACCGGGCCTTTGGTGCTCAACTTTCACTTGTTGGTAATTTGGACACTTAGCGACAAATTAAGCAATGCCCTTTTTCATGCCATTCCACCAATAAACCTCTCTCAAGTCACGATACATCTTTGTGGAACCCAGATGAATGTAATATCTGGAGCTATGAGCTTCCTCCATAATCCTCTCTTAGAGTCCATCCACTATAGGTACACATAGTCTACCTTGATATCTCAATACACCATCTCCCCCTTGTTCAAAAGCTAATACTTGTTGCTTATGAACATTTGCCTTTAATTCAAGCAAAATAGGGTCTTGGTCTTGCTTCTCTTTCACTTCTGACACTAATGATGACTCGGCCCCATTCTTCACCATTATTCTTTCTTCTGTTAAATCCATAAGTCTGACTCCCAGGCGTGCCAGTCTGTGCACATCTTTTGCTAACTCTTTCTTTCCTTCTTCAACATGGGCGGTGCTACCCATAGACAACCTGCTTAACGAATCAGCAACAACATTAGCCTTACCTGGGTGGTAAATAATACTCATGGCGTAGTCCTTGAGTAATTCTAACCACCTTTCTGTCTGAGATTGAGCTATTTCTGAGTGAACACATATTGAAGGCTCTTGTGATCGGTGAACACATCCACATGAACACTATACAAGTAATGTCGCCATATCTTCAAAGCGAAAACTACAACAACCAACTCTAGATCATGGGTTGGACAATTTTTCTCATGAACTTTCAACTGTCTGGAGGCATAAGTTATAATTTTGCCATTCTGTATTAAGACACAACCCAAACCAACTCTAGATGCATCACAATACACCACGAAACCTTGAGTACCTTCTGGTAAGGTCAAAACTGGGGTAGTAGTCAACCTCTTTTTCAATTCCTGAAAGCTTTTCTCACAAGCTTTAGACCATTGAAATTTCACAGTCTTCTAAGTCAACTTGGTCAAAGGAGACGAAATACACGAGAACCCCTCTACAAACCTTCTATAGTAGCCAGCTAAACCCAAGAAACTCCTAATATCAGTTGGAGATGTGAGTCTAGGCCAATTCTGCACTGCCTCAATTTTCTGAGTATCAACTTTAATTCCATCACCAGAAACTATGTGTCCCAAGAATGCCACAGACTCAAGCCAAACCTCACACTTAGAGAACTTGGTATACAACTCCTGATCTTTCAAAGTCTGAAGAACTATTCTGAGATGGCTAGCATGATCCTCTTCATTCCTTGAATAAATCAGTATGTCATCAATGAAGACGATAACAAACATATCTAAATGGGGTTTGAAGACTATATTCATAAGGTCCACGAACACTACTGGTGCATTAGTTAAACCGAATGATATGACCAAAAACTCATAATGACCATAACAGGTCCTGAATGCTGTGTTTGGAATGTCACATTCCCTTACTTTCAACTGATGGTAACTTGTTCTGAGGTTAATTTTTGAGAAACAGGAAGCACCATAAAGCTGATCGAAAAGATCGTCAATCTTCGGAAGAGGATACTTATTCTTGATAGTAACCTTGTTCAACTGGCGGTAGTCTATACACATCCTAAGGAAATCATCTTTCTTGCTCACAAACAAGACCGTAGCGCCCCAAGGTGAGACACTTGGTCGAATGAAACCCTTATCTAGGAGATCTTTCAACTCTGCTGGTGCCATTCTATATGGCGGAATAGAAATATGACGAGTATCTGGAATGATGTCTATGCCAAATTCTATTTTTCTCTCAGGAGGGACTCCGTGTAGATCATCAGGGAAGACTTCTGGAAACCCTTTTACTATAGGAACTGACTGAATGAGAGGTACCCCAACACTTGAGTCATTAACTTGGACTAAGTGATATATATGACCCTTCGAAACTAACTTTCTCGCCTTAAGGTACAAAATGAAACGACCCTTAGGCACTGCTGAACTACTACTCCACTCTATGACTAGCTCATTAGGAATCTGAAACTTGACTACTCGAGTTCTACAATCTATTGATACATAACAGGTATGAAGCCAGTCCATACCTAGAATGACACTGAAATCTACCATGTCTAACTCAACTAGATCAACCATGGTGTCTTTGTGATTGATGGAAATGACACAATCATGATAAACTCACTCGGCTAGAATAGACTCCCCAACAGGTGTAGAAACACAAAATGGTTCACAAAGGTTCTCAGGAAGAACATCAAACTTATTTGCAACACAAGGGGTTACAAAAGATAAACTTGTTCCTGGGTCTATCAAAACATAAACATTAGAGCCGTCAATATGGGCTAGGCCTGTTGGGCCGGCCTGGCCTAACCTGGGATTTAATAGGGCTGGGCTAAAAGATTTGGAGCCCATTTAAGAAAAGGGCTTTTTAGCCCGGCCTGAATAAACCTGCTGATTTGTGGGGCTTGAGAAATATAGGTAGGGCCGGCCTGTGGGCCAATAAAAATTAATAAAAAAATATAATATAATATTAAAATTTAAAATTAAAGAGATCCAAACTCAAAATCTATTTAAAGTTTTTTAGGAAATCACTATGTATAGAAGTTGCATCCACCATGAAAATGTTCAAACACTTGTTGCTA
>JAJOOR010009674.1:0-16264 GCA_036250505.1 Solanum acaule
TATTAATATTGCCATGCATATTGTTATGATCATCATGACCAATATTGTTGAAGTAGTTATTCTTCACTACTTTTCTATGGCTATTTTCTCCATGATGGCTAAATATTGTGTTGTTGTTCTTTTCTTTTTTCAAGAGTACCCTTCCCTCACTCAACAAAATCCCATAAGAGAAGAAGATTAATGCTAGGAAAAAAGCACAAGTGTATATAATTTTTGGTTGAGCCATTTCTAATTAAGGAAAACCAAAGAGTAGTGATAATTCTCTCTTTGTACTTGGGTTGGTGGTAGGTATGAATATTCTTGAAGGTGATACTTGAGGTATATATATAGAGGCAAGATGCTATAGTTTAAGAGCCAAAAGAGCTTTTGGAAAGTATTAAAAAGACAACTTATGAATAGAAGGGGGCAAATTAATGGGTTGAGTCCACATTTAATTTTGAAATTGCACAAATTACCCTTAAAAAATGGGGAATCTTAATAGCTTAGTTGGTTGGTTATGTTGGTGAGAGTTCGATTCCTCACATTGTAATCCACTTCTCCACCAAAAAAAAAAACCCTTAAAAATGTGTTGGTTTAATTCTCATGATCAAAATGAGTCAAATTAATAATTTGATTTGTTACGAACATAACATGTCATATTTAACTCAATTACTCGCTTTTCTTGGCAAATTGAGGGTACACATAAAGATTTATTACTTATAATCTAAAAAGATGCCCTCAAAAATGAAATTTCTTCTCTGATTAAAGGCGAAAGGATGTCGACCAACTAGTGTAGCTCCACCATTGGTTATCCCATCTACTAATTTTACATGTGCAAGCTAAGCTACCTTATTTGATGTTATTTGATCCTATGCATGCACACCATCCATCTTGAGTTGAGCCAATAATACCCCCCACCCCACCCCTTCTCAAATAAACACACTTATTAAAGAGAAACAATGTTGTGCATATATGTTGATCATTTTAAACAAGTTTTCTATAATTAGTAACTATGTTCAATAATTGAGATCATATTGCTTGTTTTAAAGAAACTTTCAATAATCCCAAAGTTGTGGGACTGAACAATATTTAGGCATTTGGCACTATCGAATAATTAATTAAATAGTCGTCTTTCCAATCGTTCAAATTAAAAAATAGTTAACAAAAGTATAATATATGCATTCGAATATAAGTGGTAAATATTATTGACTATTTGTATAAAGATTCGAATTTTGGTGTGTTTTGAGCAAGTTTTAGACGGTACGTTAGAGTGGAGTTTACTTATACAAGAAACCACCCACTAACTTTTATTGATAGAGACATTTCTGGTAAAACTCCAATATATGAAATTTTGCCTGCATAAATAGTACGTCCACCATACTTTGTACTATAAATTTCCATGTGCATGCTCATATAGTCAACTTTTGGTTCATGCACCCCATGAGTCAAAGAGTCCTTTAAAATGTGTTTTTTTTTATAATGTAATAATTTACCCTTTCACAAGATATTATAGTAACTCATTAGGTAGAAATCCTAAAAAAAAAACTCGTAAGAGTGGTTGAGTTGGTGCTGCCGGTGATATCTCATAAGGGAGTTGGTTAGCGATCGATTTCCAGCTTGTTAACGTCTTCTTAGTCGTGTTCGTCGCATCGTACTACCTAGTTTACTTGTTTTTCTTTTGTGTAATTTGTGAGCTATGCACCGGAGAGGGATTTAATCATAATTGGCACTCAAATGATAGTGACGGAGGATTTAGGTCATAATCATTTCTTTTTTCTCAGTCGATGGGCAAATTATTGAGTCTTAGTTCAGCTTTGTTTTAACTTCACTTAACCAGTCAATGATTGTTGTTGAGCTCATTTATCATCTCTTAGAAATGAAATCTGTCTAGCTCTCCTACCAGGTTCCTATACGTTCACTTTAAACTTCCCGAAAACATATATTGACAGCTTCAGCCAATTTAATTCATTCTATTTCCACTTTCATTACATAATATTTAAACTCAGAAAAATTATCTATATCTAATCTAGATTATTTTGCAACACCAAAAACTAATTGTTATTGACTTTAAAAAATAGATTTTGATTCCACTATTAAAGCACTATAAACAAATTTAAGTGGGAGCAACAAGTTGTACTTGCCTATAGTGGAATAAATTCATAGTGGGTACTAGGAGATCACAAAGAGGTCATATAATTTCCCAAAGATTCCCTATTAATTTGAATATTTATAATTTTAATATTAATTTATTTCCACTTAAAGGAAGATTCTTCAAGAAAGAAATGGATCTTGCCTAGTTGGCTCCCAAAGTTGGGGAAGTTGATCCAACACTCTAACAACAAAATCCAATTACAACTGTTGAATCCCATAAACAATGGACACTTTTTCTCTATTTTTCTTTTAGGTATATTAAATTAAATTCATTCATATCTTTTTTCTGTTTCCATCATGAATTTTGTTGTTGATAAAGATATGCACTTTCCTAGGTAGCATAAATAATACTCATAGCCCGCCAAAATAAATTATTTGATGCACAAAACATCTCGTGTATCAAGACATGCTTTCATGTCTAGAGGTCACACAGAGATAGCTTTGTTATAATTGTAGGCGTTTCTTCATAATTAGGACTCAAATTCAAAATCTTTAATTAATGACGAAGGAATCTCATTACTTAGTCAAATGTTTCTAAGATTACATAACCCCAAGTGGCCTTGTTTTTTTTCTTTCTATTTATTTTTAAACTTGGAAGGGGATGGATTTTGTTGAATTGAAGGTTGGGAAATTAGGTTAAGTTGAATTTTTAGGCAAATAGTCCAATGTAGAAGCACTTTGGATGGTTGCTTTAGTACTACTAGTGTCCTCATTACCTTTTAGATTTATTTAATTTTTAATAATAAAAAAAAATTCATTCGATGCTCTTTTCTCCTCTTTCAAGCTAGCAATTAGAGGCGAGGTGAGGCGAGATGAATGCATAAGTTCAACTTTATGAGTAGACTTGAAATACTAATTTATTACGTTCAAAATTTATCATTTATATTTATTTTGTTATTTATAACATTAAATAAGTCTCCATAAAAACACTTGGTTAATTGGTCTGAATTCGTCCTTTTCTAATTCATATTCAATTTTCTTGCCATGACCCTATAAATTTGTTTTCGGTCGGAGCAGCAAGTAGAACAATCTAATTCTACTTGACTAAACTCGTGCTCCTCGAAAGGAAAAAGTTTGCTTCTGGTGAGAAAGAAAAAAACCAAAAAAGAAAAGAAAAAACAACTCCGATAACCCGGGTCAAACAAATATGGGCCGGTTCAAATGCTTAGCTAATCAACAATCATTTGAAATTGTGGACTCAATCCATAGGCCCAATGACTGAAAAGACCAATGGGTTTTATGTGTACAAACTTTAATTGGACTAGGCCCAAAATTTCTGTTTTGCAGAATGTTACCAGAAAAGATATTAACTCGAACTTATTAATCAACTTCAAGTATTTTTATAAAGGAAAAATCACCCCACATATATATTTAAGAGATAATATTACGGGTTTTAAATCTACTTTTTAAATATTACTACCTATAACATTTTAATTACGAGTTATAACATATCATTTTTTATTTATTAAATAATTAGTCTTTTTATAACTTTATTTTATAATGTAATTAATAGGTGATATAAATAAAATTAAAATAGAGAATCAATCATAATTATCTAGTACACATTTGTAGGGATTTTTTACTTTTCAAATACACTTTTTTTACTGTCACACATCAATTATCCACCCCCAACCACATTTCTATCTATTTCACACGCTACCACAGTACCCCCTCCCCCACCCCCACCCCCACATTCAAACGGTAAGAATTCCTCTCCCACCATATTCATTATCTTCTTCACTGTTCAACCGTAAATATCTCTCTCATCACATTCTTCCATGTTCATTCAAAAGAGAATCAAATATTCTTCAAAGTACTGAGAAACTAGATAAACACGTCGAAGAACACTCCAAGAAAGAGACCCAATAAAAGCGAGTTCTAATGTTGAAATTGAAGCTCCAACTTTTAACATATTGGTTCAAACGCCGCCGACCAACAAGAATGCAAATCCGGCAAGAAAGAGTGTTACCCCTCAAAAAAAGAATCAAATTCCAGAAAAGGAAAAGAAAAAATAAGCAAAGAAAATTGCAAGTCCTCTAAATCAAAAGGGACAAAAGAGAAAAGGAAAAATGGTGGAACCCTCTTCGAATTCGATGGAAGTATGGAAGAAGCAAGAACAGTGATGGTGCAATTAGTGTTTTTATTACATGTTTGAAATAGTTGATTGCAGCTTAGACTCTTAATTATTACATATTTTTTTAATTTTTGGCTAATGTATATTTGTTTTTACTACAGTTCTTGACAACAATATAATATGCACTGTTTTACATTGTCAATTTTTTTTTCCAGATTTATTCCAGTTGGATATCAACTTCATACAATTTTATTTTTAATCTATCTAAAGTTTTCAAGTTGGATACCAACTGTATATAATTTGGGAATCAGCATTCGCCAGATTTTTATTGAATTTTAGTTTTGAAAAACACCTCATAAACATAGTATACAAGAATTGTATACATTGTTACACTTACGTTTTTCAAATGGATAACACATTAACCAGTCTTTGGTTGGTTAATTTTGTTAAAATATCAATTACATCTTGTTTCTTCTAATTTTTCAGTGGATACCAGTTGTATATCAAATGCCTATCAGTTGGATATCAGGTAAATAGTTTTAGTTTGGATAATTTGATTTGAAATCTCAATTACATCTTGTTGTTTCTATTATTGCAATGAGATATCAATTGGAAACCAAATTGACACCAATTTTCAATTACATGAAATAGTTTTAGGTTGACTTACATTGTATCTAATTGATCTCCAAATTGAAAATTAAAAATGACACTAAATTGGTGTTCAATTTGTATACAATTGGTATCCAACTTGAAAATTTAAGATAAAAACTAAAAAATAAAAAATATATGAAGTTGGTATCCACCTTGTATAAATCTGGGAGTAATGAATTTACAATGAAAAATAGTGACCATTATATAAAGTTCTAAAAAAAGTAGCAAAAACATTTATACCTCAATTACATCTTGTTTTAAACTTTTTTCAAGTGGGACACCAGTTGGAACCAAATGAAGACCGATTGAAAACTACATTAGTTTTAATGAGACTTCGATTGCATATCAAATGTATATTGTTTCATATTTATATTTGACATGATTTTTCCAATCAATTACAATTGCATAACCGCATTACTTAATCATTTTGTCACTATATATTTGAAAAGCAATGAATAAACAAAACATGAGTTTGTCGCAATTATAAATTATGACTTTTTTGGTATATGGTAATTTGAACATGTCTTTCTGTTGTGGCCCTCTCGACGAAGTTAACGCATTTACTAGACCACTATATAGGCTGGAAGATTCATAAATAATTTCCTTCATCTAAAAATCATCATATTTGCATGTTCCATATAAAACTGTTGTGTCGGTATTAGAGGATACAAAGTAAAAATACATATGTTATATCAGTATACAAATTTCATACAATTTTTATGTACAATTTTTCATACATACATGCCAAAAGTCATCACTTATTCATATCAGAATCATGCCGCTATAATACCAAAATAAGATCATTTCTAACTGTTAATTGTCATTTACTAAATAAACATTAAATTCATTCCATTATCATGCCTAAATCCATTATAAATAGAATGCCAAAAAAAAAGTTCATTCATACCAGAATCCCGACAACAATTTTTATGCACACATTTCATACCTATTTCATGCCAAAAGTCATCAATTATTCATTCCAGAATCATGCAAATATAAACAAAAAAAAAATCATTTTTAAATATTAATTGTCATTTACAAAATTAATTTCATTATCATGCCCAAAATTCATTCCAAATAAAATGCAAAAAAAAAGTTCAATTATACCAGAATTGTACCCAAAAATATTATCAATTGTCATACATGTATGGTATAACTGGTATACCAATTCCAAACAAATTTTATGTGTTTTTTAAAATTAGTAACATACCAAAAAATGAAAAATGATTCAAACAAGAATGAACAAATTCAATGTTCATACCAAAATCTAACAGTCTACATAAAAAAAAAATGCGATAACTAAAATTATTATACACAATTTTTTTTTTACTTTTTCCAGTATCACTGTTCCATATTTTATTTTACGTTTTATTGGTAATCGATCATGAAACTTTCATTCACAATTTCATAGCATTTAAACTAAATAGAAAACATTTACATATTATTTATTGAGCAACTTTCACATCTAGCAAACATAAAAATCATATTTGTATCTTATAGCTATAGTTTGCATAATTGCGCTCCATAGCAAATTTATGTTTGCTATGGAGCTATTAATCTGTATATTTCAAGATTCATTCGAAGCTATATATAATTTTATTTTCTAAATAAATTTAATAAAAGGCTGTAAATTCTGTTACAAAAAAGGAAGACAATCGCTAAACTCACGCAAAAAGATCTCTTTCCTTCTACGACTTCTTCATCAGTAGTGACTCCATTGTAACTGGGTACACGTTTGCCTAGAAATTTAACACCCTGAAAAATAATACATATACAGTTTTACTCAAATATACATATAAACATAACTATGACTTACTGTGTATAAATATGACACAAATACAGTTAGTGAATTGTATAAAATAAGATTTAATTCAATTTATCCTATACAAGTTTTATAAATAACATTATACATTATACAACACATTTCAATTGTATAATCATTTATATTGTATATATAGTGAGATTATTGTACTTCTATTAATGGAGAAAGTTTGTATATTAAGCCTAATGGCTAAAAAAATACAAATATGTATAAATAAACATATAAAAAGTACATATAGTCATTCTGTATAACACTAATTTTATTTGAATATAACATAAACATGTTTTATATGGATATTATATATTATACAAAACATTTCAATTGTATAATTGTTAATATTGTATATATGGTAAAATTGTTATAATAACTACTGTTATTTATACAATAAATCTGTATATTAAACCTAATGGTTGTACATATCTGTATAAACAAATAGATATATGAAAAAAATTTACAGAGAAAATATAAGACTAATATACAATCGTAACATATACAAATTAATGATTATACAAATACCTGAACTTCTTCATGTTCATCTTGCTCCAATGAGGCAGAAACAATTTTAATATACAATTGCTTTATACAACAAGTTTGTATATTAACCCAATGGCTAATATACAATTGTTTTTCCTTTCCGTTTCTTACTTGAACTAGCATCGCACTGATCTTTGTCACCTCCCTCAACAATTTCAGATTACTTCCATTTTGCACTAATTTCACCCAATCTGACTGGGTCATTCTTAAATTTGGATCTAATGTCTTTAATTTCTTTGGATTTGGCTATTGAACTTGCAACCTCTCCAAAATTCTAAGTTAGACCCAAGGAAAATGATGGTGGTTCAACAAAAAAAATTCCATGAAAATGTATACCTCTTGTCAATCTTGTCAGTGGAGTATGTTCATCCATGATATAAGTGAAAAATCTATATGGATTATGATTTCATATGAAAGTTAAAGAAATAAGGGAAAAATTGGAAAAAATAATAATAATCGATTTAGAGGTTTTGGCGGTACCGGAAATTTTTGAAATTGCGATTGAGAGCGTAGTATTGAAGATTTGAAATTCAAACTGATTTTGTGGAGAGAATTTAGGAGAAATTGAAGGGTATGGGAAAGAGGAAAGAGATGAAGTGAATTGTATAAAGGAAATGACTTCTGTTTTTTTTAATTTGTGGGACCCGTCAGTAGCAAGATATGCGAAACTGTAGCTATTCAAAGAAATAAATGAAACAGTAGCTATATTATTTATTTTCAATTAATAGTTTGCTATTATGCACAATTTTCCCTTATTTATATATGCCAATACAAATAAAATTTTGGAAAGAACACTAACCTAAAGAATCCCATCTACCACCGTGCTTTATTAATACTGACTACAACAAAGAATATTGAGAAGAGAGAAACGGTAAAAATAAATAAAAAAATCTGTTTGAATGAAATTAAATAAGTGAGAGAAAATATCAATAACTGTTTTTAGCTAAACAAGGAAAACAAATATTCTTTTTTGTTAGGACTCTCCTATATTTATGACTCTCCAATTTTTATGTCTCCTATTAATTATCATTAATTTTTTCAAATTATTTACTACCAAAAATATCCGTTTTTACTTTATTTATTTTTCAAACTAATTGGTTTTTACTGTTATTTTAAATCATTTTTTAATTTAGTGAAATGTTATAACGTGTAATTGTTTATTGTTATAACTTGAAAGATAAAGAATAATGTCATAACTTATAATTATTAGTCCTAAATATGTCAATTATAAAATTTTCACTTAAATAAAATAGGAAGATTAAATTAATATAATTTTAAATTTCAAAAATATAGAGTTAGTTATTTCACCAAATACCAAATGCGAAAAAATGGGATCAATTGTTGAAAAAATCTCTCCTATTTGAAATTTTCATATTTTTATATCGAAACTAATTCCAACCAAGTTATAGTTGCATTGCTAACAGCCTAACACGTTAACTTAAAATTATCTTTTAAAATTACTCTTATCTTTTTAACGAAAAACAAATAAGTGATTTTAACCCTTATAAAAAAAAAAGCAAAGTTCATGTCATGTATAAACTTATATGCATGTAGATTGAAGAAATCATGAATTATTTCCATATATTGTAGCCAATATTAATTTGTCATTAAAAGTATTTAATTAGATGCAGCGTGTAGGTTACACGGAATGCTTTATAATAAACACTACGTAGTTTATTTGCCACCAAACATATTTATTATTTAGTGTATACTAGATGACTAAACTTAGCAAATAAATGAATAAGGATTTCTTTTAATGTTTTCTTTCTGTTTTTCAAAATCGTTTAACCAATTTCGACTTATAATAGGGTTGTGGTAGGATTGAGATTCCTTCATCTTTAACAGATATATTAGATTCGAGTCATGAGTATAGAGTTTATTCCTTAAATAAATTTTTCATAGTAGAAATTTAAATTAATCGACACTCAATACAAATATCACACTTCAGGTGAAAAAAGAGAGGGGCTATCGAGCCCTACTTATGAACTTTGACTTTCAAAAGTAATGTCAACTCATATCCAATTTGCAAAAATCTTCCTTACTATGGTCTATGTATTAATTAAGCAAGCTATTATATTTAATGCATGGCTACTTTAGGTTTATTATTGTTGGTACGTCCAAGTAGCTAGACATATATGTAGAATTTATATGCCTATATATATGTCAACCGCATTAATAGCATAGACATTACTAGCATTTAAATGCAATATATATGTTCACGTTGACTAGCAAACGTTAGTAGATTTAAGTCAAAGGAGATTTTAAAGTATAACACGAAAAGTATATTTTTTCTTCTTCTCGTGTTTGAAGTTTGATTAAATTTAAATTTATGTACATATTGATATCTAAAAATGACGCTTTCAACATAACTTTTTTTCACTCTCATGAGTTGATCACTCAAGTCTTGAGAGTTGAGACATCTAGTAGGTTAAGAATAGAAAGATCCAAATCGACTCACTATAACCCATATTGATCAGTATATGTTGAGTTCGAATGGACAAAATTATTTTTCTTGCAAAGCATTTTATATTACAACTTATTTTTGGATCATTTTAGTTTTTAATCATTGAACATAAATGAAGGTGACATAGTACATTTACGTGTTTTTCAAAATTTAAAAATAATATACCAATTGCTTGGTATTAAACAAAGTAAATTGAATCGACTCATTTGCTATTACATTTTTCAAAAAAAATTAAATGAGTGAAGAAGGGGAAATGTGGGAGGGAATTATAATATGACGAATCGAATCCTCATCAATAAGGTGAAAGTTCAGCTAGTTAACCAACTAATGTACTAAGATTCTTTATTTGCTATTACATATACTTTTAATCACGTGGCGATCTTATTGAATTAGACATTCCTAATTTTATCGAATAAAATGACAATTAAACACAGTGAAATACATACTTACTAGTTAACCATGTTATATTTTCCTAACAAATGTTTGCGAATAAAAATGACTCTAATTAATAACTTTTATGTAAGAATACAAATTTAATCGATCTTCAAATGAGAAATTGTAAAATGACGGGCACACCCATGGTAGGTGGTGCATACATCCAGATTTAATGCTAAGACGAGGGCTATTTCTCATTCCATAATGACATCTTTCGCTCATTCATTCCATGATCCGTTCAAAAATTCCTTTTTATTATTTCTTATTAATAAAATATGTGTCAAGTTAAATATGAACAAATAAAGATGAACCGAGGAAGTATTAAAGGGAGTCAACAAAATACAGCAAGGGAACACGTGTCTTATATCTTACTGGTCTTTGAACCGTGCATTAAGCTACGTGGCGCGCTAGAATCCAACAAAGTCTGAAAAAGCACTACTCTGAAAAAAGAAAAAAAAAAACCTCAACAAAAGCAAAAAAAAAAAAAAGAAAAAAACCAAAATCTATAAGGATGTTTGGCTGCACAAGTTGCCAATCACCAATCTTTTTGTTTTTTTTGGTCACATCACATACACACGACAGTCGTTAAAATTTTACAGTTAGCAGAAATTTTTCCATTTTGGCTTCTGTCTCTGTACCTAAAAGTGTTAAAGACCGGACCTTTGAGGGACAGGGGTTGTGGGGTTTTTGCTTTTTTGGTTTCTTGATTAAGGAATATGCTCTGATTCCTTGCAAGAAAAATGGTTTCTTAAATATGCTGATGTCTGTTCCTAAAATATAAAACAGACCCAAATACTCGCTTTTTGCTCTCTTTCATCAATCAGGTAATAAGTTTTTTCTTGTTTTTATAGTTCTTGAAGATAATAATGAAGTTGTTCTTGACAGTTTTGGTGATTTGTTGTTTGATTGATTCATTATGTTTCAGTTTTTGGTTTAAAGATTTGTTTTTTTTCTTTTAGCATCCTCTAGATTTTGTGTTGAATATAGGAATTGATCAGTTTTTCATTGAATTACTGTCCCTTTTTGCTAAATTTTGAATCTTTAATAGTGGCTGCCTATGTTGTTCATACACTGTGTGTTGGATCCTCCAAAGTGCATATGAGACTATTTCAAAATTAATACTCCTCCATTTCAATTTGTTTTGTCTTATGTTTCTTTTTAGTTTGTTTAAATAAAAATGTCTCTTTTCTGTTTTTGGCAACACTTTAGTTTCAACTTACCACATGACAGGTTTAAGATTACAAGATTAAATAGCATTTTCGTACATTTTATATATATTGTACAAGATTCAAAAGTATTTTTTATTTTCTTAAATTCCATATCAAGTCAAAAGCTAACAAATAAATTGAAACGGAGGGAGTACTTTGCTGAGTAGTTTTCAATCTGAGTTGTTAAAATTTGGTTCTGTTAGAAGATTGTGCACCTGCAAAGATTGTACTTTTGACATGGTTTTCAGTGTCAAGTTGATTATGAATTGGGGTTTGGATACATTTTGCATCATGATTATTGGGGCCAAAATGATGTACTGTATTTTCTCTTCTATGCAGTTGGTTCATGTGAATTAGAATTATTCGTTGGGAAGAACTTTTATCCAGCAAAGTGGTGGGAATCTAATACTGCTTGCTGAATGGGGTCTGATAAGCAGTCCAGTGGTCTGCTTGATACTCTAAAAATGGAGACAGTTAGGACGATCTTAACTCATTCTTATCCTTATCCACATGAACATTCGCGGCATTTGGTCATTGCAGTGTTTGTCGGATGCTTATTTTTTATATCATCAGATAACATGCATACACTTATTCAGAAGTTAGATAGCAATATCAAGTGGTGGTCAATGTATGCCTGTCTGCTTGGATTCTTTTACTTCTTTTCATCTCCATTTATAGGGAAGACAATCAAACCAAGTTACTCAAATTTTAGTCGTTGGTAAGTATGTTCTTTCTATATCTGGCGTAATAACTAATCCTTTTAGTTAAATATATTGATGAAACTGGTAATGAGAGGATTGTGTTTTTGCAGGTATATATCCTGGATACTTTTGGCTGCTCTATATCATCTTCCCAGTTTTCTATCTATGGGAGTAGATCTCAGGATGAACCTGTCTTTGTTTCTGACCTTATTTGTCTCATCCATTTTGTTTCTTCTCGTTTTCCACGTTATTTTTCTTGGGCTTTGGTATCTTGGCCTTGTTGCTCGTGTGGCGGGAAAGAGGCCTGAGATCCTGACAATTGTGCAAAATTGTGCTGTAAGTTTTTGGAACACTGTGTAAGATGATATAAAGTAGTTGGGGTCTTTGTGACTTGTTTCTTCATCATCTCTTTAGGTATTAAGCATAGCCTGCTGTGTGTTTTATAGTCACTGTGGCAACCTTGCTGTAGTAAGGGAAAAGACATTTGGTCGGAGGAATTCTGGTTGGTTTTCATTGTGGAACAAGGAAGAGCGGAACACTTGGCTTACAAAACTCGTAGGCATGACTAAGTTGAAAGACCAAGTCTGCAAATCTTGGTTTGCTCCAGTTGGGTCAGCCAGTGATTACCCCTTTTTATCCAAGTGGGTCATCTATGGAGAGGTATTGTCTCTCACAGTTTGCGTTTCTCATATTTCCAACTTGATTTAATTGAGGATCTTATGTTGCTGTTGCGTCTTTTTTCTTTCTGAATTTTGACCTTTCAGTTGACTTGCAACGGGTCATGTGCACAATCGTCAAATGAAATTTCTCCGCTATATTCATTGTGGGCCACTTTTATAGGCCTCTACATTGCAAATTACGTTGTGGAAAGGTCATCAGGGTGAGCAGCTTGAATATTTGTTCACATAATAAAGTCCTTTTTTGGTGGTGTCTTTGCCTGCGAAACTGCTGCTAAAGATGCAGATCTTTAGACATCATTTTGATGTTTGCTGTACAGGGTCCAATTGTGAAAAATGTGGTCTCTGTGCAAGAACTTTTGAGTGAACAATTTCTTAGATTAACATATTAAACAAACAAAAAAAAGAATTCTTCCTGGATTGTACGATATTAGGAAATCTGTTCTACTTCATTACTTACCGGAGACCCTGAAGATTCCAGAATGGATCAAGGGGTTAAGTTTGCCATCACCATGGCATTAGTTGCTTGCCCCTTATTCGTCTTTACGGGAATATCATTGAAGGTGAAGAGCTTCTATGCTTTGTTTGTGATGGCAAATGTATTATAGTGTCATTATAGAAAAGCAAGTCACCCATATTCTGGTTGCTATTCTGACTGTGCTTTAAATGGTACCTGGTTGGTTCAATTTGGCACAACAGCCTATTCTAAATTAGAAAGCTTTCCCTTGAGTAAATTATGAGCATAGTTTTATTACCCAACATTATTCTGATTTTACCTGCTTAGCATAAATTGTAAGCACCATTCTGCTAGAGTTTCTTGTCTGCTAACAGTTCACACTATAATGATTAACAGATGGGCTCTTTCACGTCCTTTGTCACTCAAAGAGTTTGAGAAATTGAAGAAAAAGCAAACGAAACCTGAGTTCTTGGATATGGTTCCTTGGTATTCAGGGTATGTTCTTTCGTTGTACCTCTTACGCCTCCCTTTTATCTGTGGGGCCAGTATTCTGTAGTGAAAAAAGCTTTATCAATCTTCATAATAGAACACTGGTTACTGGAGTTGCAGGACATCTGCTGATTTGTTCAAGACAATGTTTGACTTACTGGTCTCTGTAACTTTGTTTGTTGGACGCTTTGATATGAGAATGATGCAGGTAACATATATGATGTTCTAAATTCCTTCAATGTATATTCAGCTAGAGTGAAGTTCCTATTGCAACAACTTATGAGATGCTGCAATCTTTATTTTTGTAAAGATTTTAGAAGGGTCAAGGCTCAAAATGCTCCTCCTTTTGATAAAAACTCTGCACATGTTAATGAAATGACAAGTGTATAATGGATTTGTATTTTTGATGATAAAAGACTACATGCTTGATAAGTAGATTAATTATTTCATGAATTTAATTAATCTGGCTAATTTATTCGTGTGCTTATAATGGACTGGGTTGACCTTACATTGTCCTAAAATTCTCCGATGGTTAGGCGGCTATGAGCAGGGTTGAAGATGGGGCTAAGCAGGAGGATCTTTTGTATGATCAGTTTAGTGGGAAGGATGGTCTGTGGTTTGACTTCATGGCTGATACAGGAGATGGTGGAAATTCTTCATACACTGTGGCTCGGCTTCTTGCTCAACCTTCACTCCGGCTCCAAGTCAATGGTTCAATGCGTACTCTGCCACGTGGAGACATGCTTCTTATTGGGGGTGACCTTGCGTAAGATCCTAGTTCTCTGTATACTAGTAGTTTGTCTTTGCATTATCCTGAGATATTCCGATAGACTCATCTTATGTCTCAAAAATTAAGATAGTCCAATTAATTACACTGAAAATTGGACGGGCATCTTCAATGTAGATACTCTAGTACTGGCCATTATATCTAGGAAATCAGTGCGGAAGCAATTTCATTTCTTCAGCATTTATATGCATAAATTTCCAATCCACTCAGTTTTGGGTGTAATATGAAGCAAGCCATCTGTGGTGCTGATACATATACTTTTCTTTCTTTCTTTTTGTGCCAGAGAACTCTATATGTTTTGCCTCTTTATTCATTTAAAGGAAAACTGTTCTGCCTTTTCACTTCATTTAGAACTAACAACAGCACGACAGTATGCTGTTGAATTTGTTAAACTAATAATTATTTATATTTTCTCGTGTTGTATAGATATCCTAATCCATCATCATTTACATATGAGAAGCGCTTTTTTCGTCCCTTTGAGTATGCTCTTCAGCCTCCTATGTGGTATAAGGAAGAGCATATTGCTGTAAGTAAGCCTGAATTGCCTCCTGAAGTGGATGAACTTAGGCAGTATGATGGACCTCAGTGTTTTGTCATCCCTGGAAACCATGGTCAGTATAGCTTCTTAGCTTGTACCTCATGAACTTCTTCTTATTTCCTTTAGTTTCAGTAAAGCAGTATGGCTTCTTTAATCTTGATGTTTTTCTTATAATAATCAAAGTCCATTCGTGAATTGCAGACTGGTTTGATGGGCTTCAGACGTATATGAGGTACATTTGTCACAAGAGCTGGCTGGGTGGTTGGTTTATGCCTCAAAAGAAAAGCTATTTTGCGCTTCAGCTCCCCAATAGGTGGTGGGTATTTGGTCTTGATCTTGCTCTCCATTGTGATATTGACGTATACCAATTCAAGTTCTTCTCAGAATTAGTGAGAGATAAGGTATGTCCTCTCTGCTATGAGCATAGTCGTCATGTTGCTTTCTGTTATATCTATATTGTTGAATATTGGAACATTGTCCCAGTTCAAATATACTGCTATTAATTAAAAAAGGTGGATGTCTTACGCAGATTGGTGTTAATTGTTTCTGAAGTTCCTAATAAAGAAACTATAATCGTTATTATTTATGGTAAAAAATAATTGTCACATTAGTAGGATTAGTAATGACTGATGGTGATCTTTTACACGTGTACAACTGAGCATGATACTGGTCCAGACTTCTGCAAACTTTTCCCAATAGTGTTCTCAATTGATAGGAATAATCTAATATTGTTAAGAGAGACCATTAGCTACCTTCACCCCTAGCCACCACAACCAACTTCCTCCACCACCATTCACTATCACGACCGTCCATCTCTACTACCTTAACCAACTTTACAACCATCCCCACCATTAACCACCTATACCATCAGCCATCACCATTAACAACTCCCACCACCAGCTTTCGCCGCATATCACGAATAAAAACCACGTCCAGCTATACTACCAGCCATCACCGCACGATCCTCACTTTGGCCCGCACCCACACAACCTCCAGCTGCCATCGCTGCTAGCTTTTAGAACATGCTTCATGATACAAACAGATTTTACAACACCACGTCAACTAAGGTTTTCTCTAATATTCTCATGATATATTATTCAACTGTTATTTTTAAAAATACATCTACATTTGTTAGTTTTTTGATAATACAAATTATACACATTGAGATGATTAAATAACAAAAAGTCTCAATTATTCAACATTCAGATTTAGTGGCAACATCTTAGTAATTAGATATTTATTCAGATTCAGACATCTGAATCTTAATAAATATAAATGAAACCGCAGTTTGTTTGTG